>BSQZ01000001.1:2787500-3097500 GCA_033239005.1 Lamellibrachia satsuma | reverse complement strand
AACTGCTACTTGCGGGCCCGGCTTGGGATCAAATTCTAGGCCCGCGCTGAGCACTAGCAGCTAATCAATCTGTAAATAATTTGTTCCATTCATTTATTTTCCTCTGTGAGAACGAGTACTTCCTGAAATCCAATCTACACTGATCCTTTACTAATGTTACTTCATGTCCTCTAGTTATATTGTCTTTTTTGAGTGAGAAAAATAGTTCTATCAATGTTTTCATACCCATTCAATATCTTAAAAACTTCAGTTTGATCTCTTCTTAACCTCCTTGTCTCTTGGGTTGTTAAACCACATTCTTTTAGCCGTTCTTCATAACTAAGATCTCTCAGTTCTGGAATCATTTTAGTTGCTCTCCTCTGTATTTTTTCAGGCGTATCTACATCCTTCTTACGATATGGTCTCCAAGCTTGTATACAGTATTCTAAATGTGGCCTAACTATTCCTTTATACAGATGTATAATTAGCTTTCTCCTAATCAACCCAAGAATTTTATACGACACTGCTCTGAAACTTTCAAATCAGAACTTATTGTTACTCCTAAGTCCTTTTCCTTTGCTACTGTAATTTTATGAGAAATAGATGGTGAGATTTCTAACCGGACATCTGTTATGAGTGGCTAGCAGCGGCTACAGCAGGTCTTAGGGGTTTCAAGACCCCCTCCTCATGTCCGAGGCAAATATCACGGTAAAAGAACACGTATATAGGCCTACATCGGAATTAGTGTCAGTATGAAGACTGGTGTATTAGCAGCCGGTTAATGTTAACCTTTATGTAAGTAGAACGACACAAGTTTCGTCCCCCTCACCCCCGGGTTCGTAAATAGAATGAGATATGACTATGACTGACTGAGACCAACCTGCCAACAAGCCTAGATCCGCCCCTGAGTGGGGTACCACAAGGATCAATATTAGGCCTTATACTGTTTTGAATATAATATAAATGATTTGGAAGATGACATATCTTGCAAAGTACTGAAATTTGCAGATGACTCAAAAATATTCAGAAAGGTTACAAATGATACAGATAAACACAGTTTACATGATGATCTAGATAAATTAGTTAAATGGTCAGAAAAATGGCAAATGTTATTCAATTTTGGGAAGTGTAGATGCACACATGAGACTTGGAAACATGGACGAAGAATATACAATGGGGGGGGGGGCGGAGTTGCTTTGCTAGGTAGAACCACACAAACAGGGGCATCCGCAGGAATTTTTCCAGGGAGGGGCAAGAAATGTGGGGACATAATAAAACATAGGTATAGTAATTATATATATATATATATATATATATATATATATATATATATATATATATATATATATATATATATATATATATATATATATATATATATATATATATATATACATACGATGTAAAGTTAACATATACTTTGAAATCACGAATACACTTCCACAAAATTTCCAGATCCTTGCGCGCCCCCCAGCTGACGCCCGTGCACATAAGAAAAAGACTTAGGAGAATGTGGGAGCAATGTTGGATTGTTAAAATATTGACAGAAATGTGTTTTTCGCACTCAAGAAATATAGCAAAGGATCAGTGTAAATTGGATATCAGGAAGTAATCATTCTCGTAGAGGACAATACATGAATGGACCAAATGTTCTACGGATTGTGTAACTGCTAGCAGCGTGTTTAAAAACAAGGTTGACACATATCTCTAGAGGGCGGATTACACGTAGATGAACATTGTTGGTTGGACTTTAGATAAGCCAATGGCTTCCTTGTCCACTTGCCATCTGGGCCTTTGGCTTGGATGGCAAATCTGTTTAAATCTTGTTAAATCTTGTTGTTTCTTTCCATTCAAAAGTAACCACTCACTCTTTCAATGACAATAATAATAATAATAATAATAATAATAATAATAATAATAATAATAATTGACTTCTATGGCGCCTATATCCTCAGGAACCTGAGCTCAGAAGCGCGACAAAACAGAATCAGTAAGCGTAATCGTAAACAGGGACGCGCAAAAGTCAGTATCAGAACGAGGTACAACCGAACATTTATGGTGGGAATGCAAGTTGGAATAGATATGTCTTGAGTTTTTTCGGAAAATAGCAATAGTTTCTGATGTTTTCAAAGTGATAGGGAGTTCATTCCAGACCCTAGGCGCAGCGACAGAGAAAGCACGTTTACCCAAGTTAAGTTTTGTTTTAGGTACAATAAGTTGTTGTGAAGTTGATGATCTTAGCTGCCTAGGGATATTTGAAAGATGCAGGAGACTAGCCAAGTAGGATGGTTGTTGTGTAGATAGAGCACGATATGCAAGAGTGGACAGCTTAAAATTAATTCGGTAAGAAACTGGAAGCCAGTGTAACTGTTTAAGTAGTGGTAGTGACGGTGAAAACCGAGGCGCCCTGAGAACCACACGTGCCAGACAATTTTGTACTCGTTGGAGTTTAGCCAAGTCTCTTTTAGCAATGTTATTTAGTAGTGAATTGCAATAGTCAAGGCGGCTGCTAATTAGTGCCGTTGATATTGTTTTAGCAGTAGATATAGATATGTGACGCCGAATTCGACGAAGATCACGAATATGATAGAAACAGGATTTAAATACTTGAGAGATATGCTGGCGAAAGTTGAAGTCACTGTCAAAGATAACACCTAGATTGCGAACAGTATCTGATGGGAATGTATCACTGCCAAGCAGTTTAACTGGGAAACGGTTGATGACTTTATTTCTTTGTTGTTTAGTGCCAATAATAATAAGATCTGTTTTGTCTGGATTAAGCTTTAGCTTACTTGATTCCATCCACGACAAGATATCAGTAAGACAATCACTTAAAGTCGAAAGAGATTCTTGTACATTTGATTGTGAAAGTGACATGTAAACCTGTGTGTCATCAGCATAAAGGTGATGACTGAGATTACGATTAGCAATAACTTGGCTGAGCGATGTAGTATATAAGCTGAACAGAACAGGGCCAAGGACCGATCCTTGTGGCACTCCAAATGGTAGATGTTGTGGGCTAGATAATGTGCCAGATATGTTAATACTTTGATATCTGTCTGATAAAAATGATTTGAACCACCGAAGAGCTTGGCCAGAAATTCCAAAATATCTATGGAGGCGTTGTAATAGGATTGAATGATCAATTGTATCGAAAGCAGCTGAGAGATCAAGTAAAGTGAGTGCTGTGACTTTGCCATTGTCCATGTTATCAACTATATCATTGTGTACCTTGAGAAGAGCTGTTTCAGTAGAGTGGAATCGTTTATATGCAGACTGTAGATCATTTGATAAGTGATGGTTGTAGATATGTTCACGAAGACGATTAGCAACTACTTTTTCCAATATTTTTGACAGAAAACTAAGATTAGAGATAGGACGATAATTCCTTAGGTCACTTTTGCACAAAGTTTTTTTTTAATAAGAGGATTTACAAGAGCTTGTTTGAAATCCTGTGGAACAACTCCACTCTGCATTGAAAGGTTTATGATAGTAGTAATGGGAAAGATGAGTTGATCGATACAGTTTTTTAGCAGAATTGTTGGAAATGGGTCAAGATCACACGATTTGTTAGGATATTTTTTAATAATGATGAGAACTTCATTAGTAGTTGCCGGTGTGAAACTCTGTAGTGTTTTTTCAGAAAGCTGTGGTTCAGGGAAATCATAGTCATTATCATTAATGACAAAATTTGATCGAATACGAGAAATCTTATGTGTAAAGTATTTTGAAAAAGAACTACACAATGTATCCAATGAAGAATGTTCAGGCAGTGCTTTTAATTTCTGCCGATGTAGAATTGTGTTAACAGATTTCCACATCTGCCGAGGGTTTTCAGAATTTGTTGTGATAAAATGTGTATAGTAATCAGACTTTGCTTTTGACATCATGTGATTGCATATATGTAGCTGTTTAGTATAACGGGATCGATCAATTGGAGAACGAGTTCGTCGCCAAATTCTTTCAAGATATCGACGACGACGTTTTGCTACAATTATATCATTAGACATCCAAGGTGATGGAGGGCGAACTTGTACACTTTTGGTTTGTTTCGGAGCATGTTTATCCAGAAGTTTACTTAATGTTTCATTGTACTGATTAACAAGCTCGCCAAGTGTAGATTTATGTTTCATCAAAAGATCAGAATTTGCTAGATCGTCATGAAGAGTATTTATGTTAATTTTATTTATTGGTCGAAATGTGATAATTTTTTTTCTAGATCTTGAACCAACTTGCAACCACAAATCAATAATGACACAATGGTGATCTGATAAACCATCAGTAGGGAATATTGCTTTAATGTTAGTGCAAGAAGATCTAGTAATAAACAGGTCGAGCCAATGACCATGAACATGTGTAGGAAATGAAACGTGTTGATGTAATGCATATGTTTGGAGGACATCCATGAATGATCTAGATGACAAGTTGAACACTCTTGCAAGTGGTATGCTAATTTGTTCTACTGTTTCCATGATTAGTTTTGGCGGAATTCCTGTATTTTTTATTTTTACTTTCTGAATTTACTTTGATGTCAAAATGTATTTGATTATGATAACTGTTACCGAATGGTTCATGTATTTTGACATTGTCGACTAATTCATTTTGTGAAGACAACACTATATCTAATACATTCTCTCCCGTGGCTATTTGTAGCACGCGTTGAGTAAGGAAGTTATTCTGTATTAAAAATAGAAAATGTTGGTTCTCACCCCCTGTTCTCTCAAGAGATTTCCATTGTATGTGTCCATAGTTAAAATCTCCCATTATGATACATTCCCCTTTACTCACTTCCTTTATAACGCTTTATTTTTTGTGTTATTCTCTTCTTTTATGTTTGGACTTCCGTAAACTAATCCAATAGTTAATGTTAAATTTCCTGTAACTGTTTTGCACCAAACAGCTTCAACACAATCTGCTCCCCTTTCCAATTGTATTTCGTAAGCCTGAATAGATGCTTTAATATATCAAATAACTCCTCCATTCTTCCTATTCGATTTCTCCTAAGCATTTTCATTACGTATCCTCTCAGTCCTAATTCAGCATCTGATGTGTCTTTGTTGTCCCATGATTCGGCTGTACCAATTATGTGGGGTCAATATCTTGTACCATAATGTTTAAATCGTTTTTCTTATTTACTATGCTCCTTGAATTTAAACACATCAACATTGATAAACAGCTTCAGAAATGGTTTCCGTACATTTTGTTACTGGTTTGTGTGTACTGAGGCCCGTAGCCAGGGAGTTAAGGGGATTCACATGAACCCCCTTATCGTGAACGCCCCCTCTCAAAAGTGTGAATTTCCAATAATATGAAAATAATAATATTATTTTCATAATAATATGAAAATGATAATATTATTTTCATATTATTGGTGGGTTCATGCTTTTTATGAGTGGGTTCACGCTTTATATAGGAGGTTTCACATTATTGAAAAAGACGGGGGTTCGCATTGATAAAAATAATGTTATTTTCATATTATTGGGGGTTCACGCTTTTGAGAAGGAGATTAACATTCTTGGAAAAGGGGGTTCACGGTTATGCAAATAATATTATCTTCATATTATTGGGGGTTCACGCTTTTGAGAAGGATATTAACATTTTTGGAAAAGGGGGTTCACGGTTATGCAAATAATATTATCTTCATATTATTGGGGGTTCACGCTTTTGAGAAGGGGATTAATTTTTTTTAGGAAAAGGGGGTTCACCTTTTGCAAATAATATTATCTTCATATTATTGGGGAAGGGTTCACGTTTTTGAGAAGCGGGTTCACATTTTTGACAAAGGGGCCTTCCCATTTATTAAAAAATCATAATACTATTTTCGTATTATTGGGAGTTCACATTTTTCAGAGGGGGGGGGGGTAAAATCAAATAATTATATATATTGTCACTATCTGATTTGTTTGAAACAGAATCTTATTCCAACTACAAATGACACTGCGTTGCCGGGTCACCTTACGGGTGGTCAGTTAGTAACAGCCAGTGAGTAGTAGACATTGTACAGACGGTCGCTAAGCCGTTATTCAAACAACATGAAGATTTGTAAGCAGAAAATGTTATGGTTTAAAAAAACAATGGAACAATGGAACAATTGGAACAATGCAGAATTACCAAGCCTGTTGCTCTCTTTGTTTTGGTGGCATGCTTTATGGCCTCCGCACATTCCTAACACACACGCACGCACGCACGCACGCACGCCGCACGCACACAAAGCGTAGGTTATACAGCAATACATGCAACCAGCATTTTGTACTGCTAGACATGTGGCTGTGCTTTTCATAAATTTGTACTACTAAAAAATTTTGACCTCGACATGTGACTATGCTTTTCTTAATTTGACTGCTTCTCGTCACTTTTGACTTCGCACTTTTCATTTTCACTGCTTCTTATCAATTGTGAAAGCGCGTTTCAAAAGTACCATTGCGCCCTTGAAGAAAACGCGGACTTTGCCTTGCTTTGTGCACAGAACTTATGGAACCCTCTGTATTGGGAAAATATGATCCCCCGTGTGAACTTGTAGCGCCCCTGGAGTCTGTGTTAGGAAAAATGAACCCCCTTGTGAAAAAGCCCCTGGAGTATATTGAGAAATAATATGGCCCCGCATGAACTTGTGGCGCCCGTGGAGTCTGTGTTGGGGAAAAAATTAACCCCCCTTGTGAAAAGCTGGCTACAGGCCTGGTACTATTGGCCTCTTGTCCTATTTGGGGCGCCTCTAAGTGTTCCCCTGCGCTTCTAGTTTAAACAAAGTTTGATACAGAAAATATTTTTTATGCTACCCATGCCACTGACGACTGCTGCTGAGAGTTCACCCGCAAACACTGCTGCACCCTTTCCACTTAGATGAAGCCCATCCCTCGTGAGCATATCAGCCCTCCCAACAAAATATCCCCACAAATCCAATTTCCTCTTCCCTACATAGCTGCTGAACTAGCGTGTTAATTGCCATCCTCTGGCAATTTAGATAACCATGTCCCCTGCTTCCCGTTACTGGTAAAATCTCCGACAGAATTATCTGATCAAACCGTGTATGCTTAAGTGTTCTGAAAAACTGTATGAAATCCCTAACTACGGCAGATATACCTTCCCTCTGTACGTTATTAGTCACTATGCGTACTAAAATAGACCCCCGGCAGGACCAAAGATTGTGTCTACCCTCTCTGTGATAGCTTCTATTTTTGCCCCTGGAAAGCAGGGTTGCGAACTGTGCTGTTATCGCAGGCCTCTCCGATACAAGAAACATCAAACGTTAAATTGTACTTACAGATTGTCTTGCTGTTAACCAGGGACGACAAGAGAAGTATTCTTCGTGTTCACGTCACAACCTTCAAGAAGAGAACGCTTGTTTCGAGTGATGCGATGCTGAGACGAGTCTTCCAGCGACGCATAAGTGACAGCGATGTCATTAGACAAACGATCGTAATCAACATGAACACAGCGCTTGTTTTCTTTAATAGAGTAGCAGGCAATGTCATTGGTGCATTAAAGAAATGGGAGTGGTTGAGTAGAAATATCCGCTAGAGGCGCTTAGAAACAACGTAATTTCATTAGATTAGAACATTGCTGGCCAACAGCCGAAATTAATTTTGTTTCTACGAACCGTACATGATTACTTTCCATTGTGTCGGATGAGATGGGATGGTGCCATTAGAAAGGAGTTGACCGGAAGGTAGGACGCACATCTAATTAACTTCGTATGGTTGTCGTCATGAGCGTATAAACAATGTGTGTGGTAATGAATAGATGATTGGGTTTCGGTAGTTCTAATTAATTACCGACAGTAAGAGACCACCTATTTGAAATGTCGTGGTCGCACTCAGTTTCGTCATTTTATTCCTGTAATCAACAACATAGTTGCATAGAACGCTAGGTACGAACAGGGACTACACACGTTTATATACAGAAATTGACAACAATCAATGAAAACATTGCGACATTTTTACATGATTGTTATCCATAACAACGGTGTAGATCCAGCTGGTCGCCCTTTCGCAGCGACGTACTTCTCGCGAGGAAAACCAATATGGCGACATATCACAAAACTCTCAGAAAACCAACATTTCCACAAAAGTAAGATCCGCCTCCGAAGCGACAGGAAGGAAAACTGCAGAACACCTACCTCAGGTGACTGGATGAGTTCGTCACAATGTATTCATCCAGACTATTTAACAAGATTTAACAAGATTGCTTTCCAAGGCAAAGATCCAAATGGCAAGTGGACAAGGAAGCCATTGGCTTATCGAAAGTCCAACATTTTTTCATCTGTGTGTAACCCGAGCTCTCGAGCAATCTGTCAACAATGTTTTTAAACATATTCATGCTGCTAGAAGCTAAACAATCTTCCTAACTATCGAGTTCCCCCCAAACACCCTCGCTCGCCTCCTCACGCCGTCTAGTAGCTCTTGCGTCGGATCCCTTCCGTTCCGTCTTCGTGTCACTTGGCAACATGTTGTCCATCTCGCTCTAGCCCATCAATATGTTGTCCATCTCGCTCTAGCCCATCAACATGTTGCCCATCTCGCTCTAGCCCATCAACATGTTGTCCATCTCGCTCTAGCCCATCAACATGTTGTCCATCTCGCTCTAGCCCATCAACATGTCGCCTTTCCGTCTCGTCTCCCGGCTAATGTCACCTTCACTCCTGGTGCCTTCGTTTCCTTCGCTCCCGTCGCCTTCCCTCCCATCTCCCGTTGCCTTCCCTCTCGTCTCCCTCCTTCCAGTCTCCTTTGCTCCCGTCTCCTTCGCTCCCGTCCCCTTCGTTCCCATTTCCTTCGCTCCCGTCGCCTTCCCTCCCGTCTCCCGTCGCCTTCCCTCTCGTCTCCCGTCGCCTTCCCTCCCGTCTCTCGTCGCCTTCCCTCCCGTCTCCCGTCGCCTTCCAGGCTGAGGTGAGCTCTCCCTAGCATCTCTCTCGTCGATTCGTTATCATCCACTGTCCCTCCTCCACCGGAACCACTGGCACAACCCACCTCTCTCTTCCCACCAATGCCAAGACGACCTGCCTCAGCCGTTCCACCTCCACCTCTAACCCCTTCATATTCGCACATCCCGTACACTCAAAACTATCAGCCCAGGACTTCTCACACCCGGACTTGACGAAGTCCACCCAGTTGCTACAACTCTCGGATATTCCACCGCCTCAAGATCGACCAGGGTATAATATGTGCCCCAAGTATGTAGCGTACGTTGGGGGCTACAAGAAGACAAGAAGGTTGGCAGATTTAGTAATTATCTCTCAAGAATCTTTCGTGTTCGTTCGAAATGAATACTACGAAAGCTCTAACCCTAATCCTAACCATAACCCCAACCCTAGCCCTAACATGTAGTAACCTTTGAACTTGTTGAGCGGCCTCTAAAATTGATTTTTAAGGCCTGTAACTTTGTACATCTTAGTTTTTAGACACGATTCACCAAATAATGGTTGAGGACATCGACATTTCAAAAAACACCCTATATAATATCTATAGTCACACATAGTCACACGCACGCACGCACGAACACACGCACGCACGCACGCACGCACACACACATATATCCAAAGGAACTCTTCAAACTTGTGATGTCGCGGCAGTCAACTTCATGATTCATGATCAATGTACAGGGATAGTAGCTGGTGCGCCAAATCAGAGAATTGCCATGATAGTTACCCACCAGATGGCGTCATTAAATCCCACATTTTCCTTGCCGCAAACGTTCACAGAGCCGCATTACTCATTCAGTCCTCATCTGTGATCTTAATGCGTACACAATTATAGTGCATGCCCTAATTGATACCAATGTTGCTATCTAAAATCTAAGCAAGTATGTTAGGCATCGTGATAAGCAACTAGTACACGTTTTGCGAAAATATGGCTATATCGTTCGTTTTAATAACAGCATAGGCCGGCTCACGAATACTGCATTTACGGTACTACTTTCCGCTTTTGAGGAGACGCGTTCTTTCTCCGCCATTACTGTCACATGTCCAGTTTTACTTCTCACATGACCGGTTGTTTGGCCCCGTGATCAATCTTGCTTTACTTCCTGGCAAATTCAAAATACACATCCCAGATCACATGGATATGCTAGACCAAGCTTTGGATGGCAGGTAAGTAAATTTTTTGGCATAGGAACCAAGTGTGATGTTTGAAAAATCCACCCGTCTTCGTGGAAGTGATCAGATATGTCATTGACGAACCGAGACGATAAGTTGGACTCTTGTCTCTGACTCTGTGTAACTAAGTGTAAACGCCTCGTAATAGGTTTGACGTCAGTTTCTTATTGTATTCCCGGCAAATAAAGTTTATAAACAATTATGAAACACGAAGCGTTTTTATTAGCTTCTATGTTGTGGCTGAATTAATCGGGCGTAGGCTTAGCTAACAGTGAACCGAAAGTGAGTGTCGGTAACACCAGTCACAGGCTCGGTGCCGCTGTCCGGTCAGTGCCGTGGCAGGGCCCAGGGGTGTCGGATGTTTTGGCCCATAACGGGTTCGGCCCATAGTCTGAACCATCCAGCGGCGCGACCAGTGAACTGAAGTGTTTTGCTCGCATGGGCCGAACCATCCGTGTATGCAACCGGTGCCAGTGGGCTGAAACGACTAACGAGTTGTAACTGTTTGCGATTTGTAATTTTGTCATCAAATTAAACCAGTAGCATTTTATTTCATAGATAATACAAAATATACCTAAGTATAAACATACATACAGGGGTGAGATTTAGAGGTCGCTGGCTTCTGGCGACATCAATTTTTTACTACAGTAGCCGGCATGGTAGGCAAAGTCAATCGCCCTACAATGTTTTTCTATCTGGCTTTTGCTACTATAGGGCGAAGAGCTCGCTCGGCCGAAACGTAAGTATTTTCATGAAACGTGAAACCTTACAAAAACGCCATAAACAGAGCAATAAACACGTCTTTCGTGTCTGTATGCATTCTTATATGTATATCACTAAAGTTACCTGACAATAACCATGTAAAAGTGTGAAATTATTACCTTTTTGTCAGAACGCATGTGCTTGTCAAGGTTTGTATATAACTGGATGTTGTTGTGAGCGAGAAAGGCATGCGGGATTTCCATAGATCTATATAAGGTCACGCTAAGAATTGCCGTCTGCTGGCCATAGAGTTACATCATTAATAATGCCCCTATAAACTATTATGATATTAGTGCGCATGCGTCGGGGTGGTACGAGTCCGTTACATCGCTCCACACATTTTACTCAACACAACATGTTCACCAACACAACAAATGACCACAATTGGTACAACAACTCAACATAATCCACTGATCACGCAGAAACAGACAAACCAAACGACAACAAACGCAACTAACAAAAACAACGCCCTTTACCGCAACACATGAACCAAAATTTCAAAGATGGCGGACTACCACTGCCGGCGCCGTCAGGGTGAGTTCTTTTCATCTTATCGCTAAGCATTTCATTAGTAAGCTTACTTTTCTTCAAGTCGCCACTGTTTGCATTTGAATCTAACTTCCTGAAAACCATGCTACAAAACGTATTCCAATTCAGATGTCCTTTTAGGAAATATTCGCCTCACCTAGTCCAGCATTCCACGCGGATTAATCTTGGGCTAACGCAGATAATCACCGTCACTCTCCTAATAGCAACGATCACTGGAACATGTCAACGCGTATCTCGATCAAATCTCAAAATTAAACCAAAATATTATGCCCTAACTTTGAATCCCCGAATTAAATTCCCACCCAAAATCAAATTCAAATCAGACATTGTTACACATCTGTACCTCAGCAGACTGATAGCACTCTCAGGCGACATCCACCCAAACCCTGGCCCATGCGGGCGCCCAATTCCAAATATTACCACTTCTCCATCTAGAAATGAGCAATCCATTTCTACCAACACCCAGTCTGACAGCTCCACGCTTAGTACCCCAACACTCCACACATCACAAAATGCATGCTTAAATTTCGCCCAAACCCCAAAACACTTCAACCCCGAACGCCACAAGAAAACCCAAGGAAACACACTTAAAGGAATTTTGATAAATACCAACAGCGTTAAGAGCATAGAAAAAGCAACCCAACTAAAGGCAACTATTCAATATAATAATCCAGACATCATATTTCTAGTTGAAACTAAATTAGATGCAAACTATGCTACATACTCTTTCCTACCACCCAACTATGAGGCCATCAGAAAGGACAGGAATGTCCATGGCGGTGGAGTCCTTATAGCCTTCCGTGACAACATTGTAGCTGAACCCTCCAAAATTTAAACTCAAATTGTGAAATAATTTGGACAAAAATTCACTTTACACGAAACAAATGCATATACTTTGCATCTTATTATCGACCCCCAAATGACCACCTCCAATCCCTTGAAGCTCTCCCACGACTCCCTAACTAAACTATATAGATCACAAAAACTCCCCTAACGTAGTCATAGCTGGAGATTTTAACCTCCTGATATCAACTGGACAAATCACCAGACCACTAATAACAGCACTGCCAGCAAGCACAACAAACTACTAGAAATAACTAACGACTTCGGGCTGCAGAACATGGTAAACGACCCCACACGCAATGCTTCTGGCAACATTCTTGACCTCGTACTCACCTCAAATCCCTCCATTATCATCAACACCCACACCACTCCTGGTATGAGCGATCACGAATCCGTGACCTTCAATGTCAACTTAAACCCAGTTCGCAACAAGAAACCCCCCCACCAAGTTTATAGTTACAAATCAGCAGACTGGGACCAACTCAAAGACGACATAGACAAACTAAATCTTGAGTACTTCGACATCGACCCCAACTCACAGGATATAGACAAAAACTGGACCTTTTTCCGCGAACGCCTGACTACCTTGATTAACAACAACATACCGAGACGATACACAAAAGCTAAAACCCACCTCCCCTGGATAACACGTGAACTAATTAGAATGCAGAGAAGACGAAACAAAAGCCACAAAAAGGCAAAGCAAACTGGACTAAACAGTGACTGGGAAAAATTTAAGGAACTCCGAAAGCAAGCTACTAAAGCATTAGCAAAATCCTACAAAGACTATGCTAACAATCACATTGGAGACAGCCTGAAAACTAATCCAAAACGATTCTGGTCATTTATTAAGGCAAATAAACGAGAAAACATTGGCATCCCCACACTTCGAGTAAACGACCAACCAATAATTAATGATCGAGATAAAGCAAATGCCCTAAACAACCAATTTAGCTCTGTATTTACCCAAGAAAAGCACCCCATCCCCAAATAGCCCCTCTACTTACCCCAACATCCCCCTTCTCGAAATTGGCATAGATGGCGTAATAAAGCAGCTGGAAAATCTAAACCAGAACAAAGCTACAGGCCCAGATGAACTCCCAGCCAGAGTCCTTAAAGAAACTGCAAAGCAGATAGCTCCCATCATCACCCAAATTTTCCAACAATCATACAACACAGGTAAACTTCCTAATGACTGGCTACAAGCATTAGTAACTCCTATACACAAAAAGAGCCATAAATCTGACCCAGCTAACTACAGACCCATATCACTAACCTGCATCCTCTGTAAAGTAATGGAACATATCATCCTAAGCAACATGTGGAAACACCTGCACAAGCATAACATCATTCTCCACTTCCAACACGGATTCCAGTCGGGACTGTCTTGTGAATCTCAACTCATTGAGACAGTCCACGACTGGATGACTGCTATGGACAACAAGACCCAAATTGACGCAATCCTGCTTGACTTTGCTAAAGCCTTCGACAAAGTGCCTCACCTACGTCTTCTATCAAAATTGACCTCCTACGGAATCACTGGAAACACTCAAAATTGGATCAAATCTTTTCTATCCAACCGCAAACAGAGAGTCTCAGTTAACGGTGCCCTGTCGGACATCACAGATGTCACATCTGGTGTCCCACAGGGTTCAGTTCTAGGACCTGTCCTCTTCTTACTCTACATAAATGACATAAATGGGAACATCAAATCTCCTATACGCCTTTTTGCAGATGATAGTATTATATATCGTAAAATTTCTTCCAAAACGACCACGAAATTCTCCAAACTGACCTAAGCCAACTCCAAACATGGTCAGACAAATGGCAAATGGAATTTAATGTATCTAAATGCGTCCACCTTCCAATAACAAACAAAACTAAACCCAGCACACACAAGTACTCGCTTTCTGGCCAGCCATTATCCACCGTATCCAGCCACTCATACCTCGGAGTAAAATTGGATTCCAAATTAACCTGGACAAATCACGTCACTGACATAACTTCAAAATCTTCAAATGTTTAGGCATGATTAAACGAACTCTTGGCCCATGTAAACCCGGGTTAAACAAACAGCCTACAACATGCTAATCCGGCCAAAACTTGAGTACTCTTCACCCATATGGAATCCCCACACCTTTTCACAAATTAAAAGCCTTGAAAGAGTGCAACACTCTGCTGCCAGATTTGTTAAAAATGACTACAGACGAAACACAAATTCAGCAGATCTAATTACTGCCCTTGGGTGGCCAACCCTCGAACGAAGGCGCATTATCAAACAAGCCACTACCTTCTACAAAATTCTAAACAACATTATTGAGATCACCCCCCCTTCAGGCCTACTAACTCGCTCTCGAACCCGTGGACAATACATAGCCCCCAAGTGTCGTATAAATGCAATGGTCTTTTCATTTTATCCCAGAGCCATTCGCATATGGAATATGATTCCATCAAAAATTACCAACATAAAAAACCCAAAATCATTTCAAGAAGCTATTATGGAACTCCCTTTCACCACACCTCCTCACCTAAACTGCCTTTAAAACACAGCTTAGCATAAACGTATCCAGGGTGTGGGTATGGAGACTGTCTATGTGTGCATGTGGCAGGGCAGCGACAGTGTCCATACACACAACCAGCCTATTAAAAATTTCGTTAAACATCCTATACATAAAATAAATAAAACTATCAAATAAAAACCATTTCAGCAACATTAATGATACTAGTCTTTTAATCGAATGTACCACCCACAGCGCATGCGCACAGCCCACCACAAACTCCTGCGTTAGCCCAAGTTTGGAGTAAAACCACTTGAGACTTGAGATTAACTTACTAACGGGTGTTTTATTTATTTCTGTGCTGCTGGCCCACTCTGGCCTCATTCTACACGAAATCGCGTTTGATCATGTGACCCAAAGGCAACATCACGTGCACAGCATGGCGGCTAATTGTGAAATGTTTTCTATGTCACCGATAAAAGTACTCATAAGTAATTATTTGGAGCACATTTCTTCAGTTTCTTGACGCCCAATTGTCGGTTGTATGTCACAGAATACACATGTGAAACGGTTAGTGCGTATCGGTTTTAAAACTTAAGTTATTAGTTCCGGAACTGCCAAATCGTCGAGTTAGCAAATGCCGCACGGGACTTTCGCCCCTAAGACGAAGAGCGGGGCGAATTTTTTTGCCTACCGGCATGGCTACTTGAAATATTTACTGAGCTGTTATATTTTAGACGCAGCAAAAATAAACATATCAGAAGTGTTGCCCTGGCTATATCACATTTATGTTAACCATAAATTGTGTTTGTGACACGTTTGACATTGCAAGAAATGTTGCCGAACCGTCGCCGAAGTGATATCAATATGGAGCATTCATTGTATTTTTGATCAACCACATTGAGACGCTCAACATATAATTGAATGGGCATTCTACAATGAAATAACAACCGGTCATGCTAATAGTCTTGGCGCCATATGGTGCGCTGAGCGCTTCTGGTGAATTAATCGGGAACCTGGTTAGTTTCTCTAGGCTAGCGCTGGATAAATATATATATATATATATGCATAGTGGTGGGCATGACAAAGTACTTACTTTCTATCATAAAAGTATTGATTCGAAAGTGGGCTACACAAGAAGCTGTCAGGCTACTTCACTTTGCAAGCCCGACTGGCTACCTTCTATGACTTGCTAAGTCTCACCCCTGTACATACAAAACAGTTTAAAATGTGTCGATATTAGTTGGCTGGTTGACAATCTTAAACTGTAAAGTCAATATTAATTTAAATATAGCTAAATACAAACTTATTCTTTAAAAAAATGTATTATCATATATAACATACGATATCATTATAATAAAAAAAATTCATAGCATGGTCAGTATGTCAAATAAAGTTATACACATTTTCCAACTTTGACGAGAGTATCCGGTTGGTTGATAATCTTAAATTTAAAAGTCAATCAATATTAATTTAAATATATTAAAATACAAACATATTCTTGCTAAGAAGCTATAGATAAAATTATATGCAATATATGCTATCATTATAATAAAAATGAAATCAATATTCATGGAATTGTCAGAAGCCAAATCAAATTAAATCTAGCCATGTAATGTCAATAGAACTTAAACACAGAATATAAATCAGGGCTTCATATTTGAAAACAACAGGAAATAAATCGCTCGCCTAAATATGCCAAATTAATTTAGGCGAGCGATTTGTTAGTTGTTTTGTTTACCATTCGCCACCATTTCCCATTCGGATTCTGTCATTGTCGCTATGAAATTTTAATTGGTGCTTGTTGGCGCTGACTTTTGTACAAAGAAATGGATGTTTACTTTAGTAAAGCCCATACATCATGATTGCAATTGGTGAAACGGTTTTGAATTGCAACATGTCACCGATTACCGTAGGCCGTAGCCTAGGCAAAGACAGTGGCTGTGTCGTGGCCGTGTACTGTTCCCTGGCCGTGGCCACAATATTGGAACTGGTTTCGTGTGCGACTTCGTTTAGGCAGTTTGAAAATTGCAATTGAAATTCACAAATACGCCACGTATAAGAATTACACAACTCATAAATGCAGTTTAGTATATAAACTGGGGTGAAATGGCATGCTTCCATTGCATCACAATGCCAAATGCACAACTGAAACTCAGTGCGCAGAAAAATATGAATTTGTCATCAACATCAATGAAACAGTGAATCAATGTTAAATGGTACCGGAGATGTGCGTCGTGAAATGATGTGTTCAGAGCGGTTGAAAGACGAAGTGGAATAGTTACTAAAATTATCGTTTTCAATGTCTGATCAACCTCTACACTCCGTGTCAAAATTTTCTGAACTTCTACACTCCGTGTCAGAATTTTCGGTAGTTCAGATCCAGGTTATTATTTTCGATTCCCATTACAGCGTAGTCGGTAAATCAGATCGTAGCGAAATATTGTTGATCCCTTAACTATTCCATAACTGTACATGTATACGTAATATACATAATACAAATCGAGGTTAGTCCACTCATTTGATCATTTTTATAAACTGAGTGGCCAGCATAGCTTCGATGGCGTTCATGCAATCTTGGTGCAGCGCCAGCGGGCTACGATCGTCAATGATGGATAATATGTGAACTCCGAATATTGAAGCCCAAACACTGCATTATAAAGAGGAGATACTTTCCTAGTGAATCTAATACTCAAGAAAGTACTTGTCAAGACGAATACTTGCAGACAGCAAGCGATTTTAACAATTGACGCGAGCGATAAATCGCTCCCTAGATTGTTGATTTGCGCGAGCGATAGTCAGCGAGAGCGATCGCTCACCTCAAATATGAAGCCCTGATAAATAAAAATGTATACTATTAACACTTGAAATGATCTTTGCCTCGGCACCCAGCCAGGTCATGGGCAAATACAACTGGAGGTTGCCTCGAGTTGCCTTGCTGTTGAGACGACGAAGCCAGTCCTCAACATTGTTGTTGATCCTAATGCAGCGGAAGAAGACCTATGAAGGAAGCATAATGAGAATAACATTATATTGTTTTTACATCGTTGACGCATGGAGAATGATGCAGCAAACACAGAAAATGGTAGAAAAAAATTCTTTTTAAATAGTCTGACTTGACAAGGTTAGGCACACAACAGGAAATGTCCAAACAAGTAGTGTGTATATATATCGGGGCACGAAATAAGCGGTATCGCATTTTGCG
Source organism: Lamellibrachia satsuma (assembly GCA_033239005.1). Lineage (NCBI taxonomy): Eukaryota > Metazoa > Annelida > Polychaeta > Sabellida > Siboglinidae > Lamellibrachia > Lamellibrachia satsuma. Next base: position 3,079,577 of record BSQZ01000001.1, on the reverse strand, counting down.
ATGTATATATTGCGGTTTGCTAGTCAACTGCATTTTTGTATCGCAAACTTTGCGATGCAATATTTGTGAATAATTTTGTTTTAATCAAGCTGTAACTGTCGTAGCATCCAGGGCTGGGTCCAATTATGTAATTGTAATTGATTACAGCAAAATCGTGTAATTGTAATTGATTATGGTTTCAAAATGTTGCTGTAATTGTAATTGTTATATTTTGTATAATTGAAATTTTATTTCAATTACAATCAATTACAGTACGTTTCATATCACAAACTACCTGAACGAATTGTCAATAAAAATATAATTTAAGTCTCACATGAGTTGAAAATCAAGACTAATAATAACACCTGCTTATATATTTACATTTAAGTCTCAGTATTCACTGTCTGGTGGGTACTGGTCAGTGGTGCTAGTGGTGGGTAGCCTTAGCAATTAGCCTTTTCAGTAAGTTGGTAACAGCCAGGAAGCAATAAACACTGCACAGACATTCAGTGAAACATTGCAGAGTTAGCAAGCCAATTACACCCCTTGTGTTGTGGTGGGTTGGAGACAGGTCAGGTGGCAAGGACCATTTATATGGCCTCTCTTCCCATTCCCAACTCACACAAAGCAAAGGGCAGACCAATTAAGAATGTCAGCTTAGAGCAGGAGCTACAATCTCAAAGTAAACACATCAAACCCTATTATTAGTATTTTCCAACGAAAAAAAGAAGAAATGCACACGGATAAATGTCTGCATTGGAATATGTCCTGTAGGATTATGTCTGGATATTGCATTGTATTTTTTATATAATAAAAATATGTTTTAAACAGCTATCTTTTTATTTAGTATAATTCAAAGTCACAATTCAACAAAATGTACAAACATTACCGTTATATTTGTTTATCAATTGTGTAAAAAATATTGAAATTAAGCAAAACGCGCAAAAATACATAATTAACAAATGCTGAATATATTTGGTTCCGCATAAAGTAATTGTAATTGAAATTGAAACAGTGTAATTGTAATTGATTTAGAAAATTATGATTGTAATTGAAATAAAAAATTTAATGTAATTGATATAATTTTGTGTAATTGGACCCAGCCCTGGTAGTTTCATAGGCATGGGCGTGATTTTACCAATGCATAGTCCCCTAGCGCGATACTTGTTAGAGGGGTTATATCAATTCGTTGCACGTGTGGCAGCATTCAGAGCTTCAAAAGGCAAACGTCTACCAGTACCCAGACTTTCCGAAAACAGAAAGACTACTAGCACACACAAAACACCTGCAATTATGTCTGCGAGTTCAAAACGTAGCATCGCATATACGTTGTACACCAATCGAAATCACAGTTGTTTGCAATCGCAACAATAAATTTGACGATGATCAGTGCTCCTGATTAAGCATCACGGTAACTGCCGCCAGTGTCTGTGTAATCTGTTGCGAAATCTACGGGTGCTCACTACAACTATTTACTGTAGAAATTGACCCCTGAATCCAATCACAGCCCAACTTGTTTATATGGTAATTATTATCTAGCCAGTAAGGCGAAAGGCGGGAAAAAATAGGGAGTAACCCCAGCACTTGTTGGGTTGACACTGCAATAAACAAATGGCTGCAATCGTTCATGGCGTATAGACTAGCTATAGTGGCAGAGGCAATAAGCTAAAACTAACTTTGAATGGACTATGGTAGTGTTTGTTGGACATTGCCAGTCTTCCTCAACTTTGTTTATACTGGGTGATTATTCTTTCGTTATGTATTTATTTGATAATGTTATGACAAAGTGAACGACAGGTGAGCTATTTCAAGCTCAAAGCGGGTACCACCGTTTGTTATTGTCATCTGGTGGTTGTCGTTTATGCGCAGTTGGTTATGTCCTTACTGGATGTTGATGTCTGCACCTTCCTGTGAGAGATAGCTGGTTGTATCTCGGGAGATACTAGTATGCAGCGTTCAACGTCTTAGCTGAAAAGTTGGTGGTCAGTAGGACCTTCAACTTTCAAAAGTTGGTGGTCCTACTCAAAAGTTGGTGGGCAGCAGGACTGTCACGGTGAGAGGAAGACTCGCTGAGCCACTGTCCGGTTGCAGCTCAGGTTCAGCCAGTGTTTCTGTTTCTGCATCTCACACTGCGCTTGTCTGATGCTTGAAATTTGGTATCCTTGCGCCAGATGCATTCCACAGGTGGATAGAGATGTTTGGTTTGAAGCGGGCAATGTCAGGTGAATGCAGTTGGATGGTGATGATGGCTGATACTGTGGATGGCTTCATGTGGTTTTGAAGCTCAGTCTTTACTTGCTTCACTGTGCTGAAGCCAATTTCACATTCAGCGAAACTCACTGGAAGAGCTAGCACAAGGTTGATCATGTCCAGGATGTTGGGACATTTTGTTTGATTTTTGTCATTGATATGTGACCAAGTCAGCTTATTCCATCTGGTTAAAATCAAATTGCATACAGACAGTTAGTTTAGTTGTTAAAATACAGTCGATGGCAGTATGTGCACTGACTGAAGTTCAGCGTTAAAGTTATTCTAGTGCAGTTGTAACTTGTTTCAGGCTTTTTTATAACACACTGTATAAATGATATAAGTAGTATTCCAAGTGTCGCTTTGAAATGAGCACTGCCTGGAGAAGAACTGTGGAAGAAGATGGGAAGACCACGAATGAACTCGGCTGACTCGAGGTAATTTGTTTGTGTACATCCAGCAGGATGTGTACAGGGCAATATCTGGTACATTCTACTTCACAGCACAGTCGAGCCTCGTTATAACGCGCAGGTTGGGGTTCACGATTTCAGATCGCGCTGTAAGTGAGGCGCGTTAGGTGTTCTCAAATCTGCCACCAGGGAACTACTAAACAACAGCGATCGCCAATATGCAGTTTATGGAACTTATTAACCGAGTATACTAGCATCAACGTGTATTATTTGTAAATGTCACACTTTGTTGATTCTTGAACTGAATAAAACATGTACGTATACCATTATGGAATAGATCTACTACCAATATATGGACCCGAGTAGCCGAAAACGTATATGATTTGATAAACGTAGTATGTAAGGTGATAAAACACAGAAAATGACAATAAGTTGAATTAATAATTGTTTCACTTCGTCTTTCAACCGATTTCGACCGAAGCATAAAATTAGTACGCACCACTTAGCATCGATTCATCGTTTCATATGCGGATGACGAATTCGTATTTTTTGTGTACTTGTAGAGCCTTGGGTTAGGAATTTGGCATGTTGGTTTCGCGTTGCAAAAACGATTAAATTTACATTGTAATGGAACCATGTCATTTCACCCAAGAAATTATGTTTGTATTGCTTACTAAATGCATTTAAAACTGTTTATCTGATTCTTACGCAAGGCGTATTTGTGAAACTCGATTCCAGTTTACAAACCGTCGAAGCCAGAGCCGAGGCAGAGACAGCGATTGACGTCGGTGGCAGCGCAAAAAAAAACACGTTGATACTAGTTCATTGACATTGTTCGCCTAATGGTTCTTGAGAATTGTCAAAGCAATTCTAAGTAGGTTTAAGCAGGCCCATTTGGCATTTTCCTCTGGCGGCAGAAAATCAGGGTCCACGTCCGACCGCGTTATATCCGAATCCGCGTGGCGCATACTAACGAGGCGCGACTGCACTACTACTTGTACAGAGCAGATTCCGTGTACATTCATTCGTCGTAAAGTTTCTGCAGGTCAACCCTGGCAGTCTGGATGGTGTCCTTGAAGTGATCTGCAAGACTTGCCACTTCATCATTTCCACAGTCTAGAAAAATGTCTTAAAGCTTTCAAACCAAGGTTAACAAATTATGTTATGTGACCAGGAAGCAGGGGCCTCTCACCTTTAAAATGGGACCTTCACGAAGAGTAGACATGCAATCACAGTACTACAAACATGATATTGATACAGCTATATTTATGTAAGTGAACCCATATACGTGAATTCATATAGCCTATAGATGAATTCTGCATGGAAGTACGCTCGAAGTTACTAACCCATTTCAAAGGAAGTCAGCCATGATTTCAAGTGCGCTATCTTGGTAGCTGCAAGTACCCTCGAGGACATGTCTGATAAGCGGCCCTCTAGGTGGCTTATCATGGCATGGACCATTTTCATGCGAACAGAAGCGAAGGAGATGTCCCCATCAGTGTTTTGTCAGGAAATGTGTCAGCTGTCAGGACTTTCCGGAGGTGAAAGCCAGGTCTGCCAAAGAAATGAGATCACAAAGCAATGCACCAACAAACACTATCACCAATTGCTATCCATGCATCAACAATCTTACAATGATGCCACGTTACACTTTTTGAAAATCAAATAGCATACTCCAAACATGCACTTATAGCAATCAACCATCTAACAAAGTTGCACGCCGATAATCAGATAAGTTTTACTATTGAACTTGCCTGCTAGTTATATCATACGGACCTTGTTTCATACTTGCCAATCTGCAGCATTGTCACCTATAGTTGTTTGTGGCACTCGTAGACACTGGCCTTTCTCTGCTGCGGATGTAGCGACGGTTTGCTCAGTGACTGCAGGAGTTCATGCAGGAAGTGGCCATACACAATCACTGTTTTTGACACCAGTAATTTTGACATGTTCTTTAGCTGCAGGTTATGGCAGTTCGACATGGAAACCTAATAAGTGTTCATATATGCGTATTTATTGATGAAAAATGCCATCCTATATGTACCTTATTTGGCACTATACTATTTTTCATTTTTAGGAGAGCAATCGCTCTCACTCCCGATTGCTAGCTCTAATCAAACATCCACAGAGCGGTTTACTGCTCGCACTAAAATCACTTGTTCCCACTGACAGCTAAGTTTTTATCCTTTCGAACGGCAGTTATGAATTTAGTGGGATCCTGGGCTTCTGATGATCCTAGATTTTGATCCCTAAGTGTTAGACCGATTTCCGTGATTAGATAAATCGGTCAGAATCCTTAGTTTTCGGGAGCTCGACATGGTATATTATCACCTCATAAACTGACCGTAAATGGTCGCCATCCACAACGCCTCAAACCGGTCGTAAATGGCTGGTGGCGGTTGAATCTCTTGTTGATGTTTCAAGTACCTGTCCAAGGTGGGTAATTGCCTTGAAAGCCAGTTTCGTATAGCTTCTCTGTGACTTGTGGTAGAACACAGAATCCGTTTATCAGGCTGACCAGTTTCTCGTACAGTGCGACTCCCTTCAGTGCGTCTTGTAGCAAAGTTCCAGCCTGTGTGCAAGGCAGCACACTGTGACAATGTTCAGTCTGATGTTATTCCACATTAGTGCTACAACACTGTTGTCCTTCCCGGTGTTTACACTAGCCTCATCAGCTGCAAAAGCAACCACTTTGCCAAGTGGCCATTCAGCATTTAGTTGTGCAGTGCACACAGTGCTCATGATCGCTGCATAAATGCCTTGTGCATCTGCTTTGACGACAGGCATGAGATCTACAAAGTACACCTTGATGAAACAGTGCACTGCAAAACGGATGTAGACATCTCATTCTCAATCACTGATTCATCTGTTGACCCATCCAAAATGATTGTGATGAATTTAGCATCACCAATTTCTTTCTCAATCCTCTGTCATTCCATATGAGCTACTGCAAAGACAAATTGTTTGCAAGATTTGTCGTTTCGGTAAGTCTGGCCGATGTTGACTCCCTTCATTTCATTGCATGCGCAGTATGGAATAATTTGTCCAGCTTTGCAAAGTTAGCTTCGTTGAGCTTTTGCAAGCTCTTCTCCGTCGCACTTGAGCCAGGTGTTGCAAATTTCATGGCTGGGCAGTTCCACGGTGTCGGGCGTACATTTCAGACACTTCAACCATGCACTGCATGCTGGGATAGAAAGTACCACTACCTTTTACTGCCCTATACTACAGGAACCAACTATGACATCGTTGTCATATATATAAACTTCCTAAACTTAGACATACAATGAAAAACATGCATGGTGTTGGACGTACTCACACAAACCTGAATTTTCCACCTGAGTAAGGTCATGTCCAAATTTCTGGACATGACCTTACTCTCCTACTATCTGCAGCAGTTCCCTGGTTCCTCAACTCAAATGGCAGGCAAACCACCAATGATTAGGCTGTACTCAGTCTAATAAATTCAGATTTTTTGTCCAATACTAGGCAATACTTAATCTGGATGATTGCTGTTTTATCAAAGAAGTAATGTTTCAATGTATTACTTTCAAGACCAGTTGTATTATTGAGTGCTATATCTTCTATTTTTATAAAGTTTCAAGAGACGTTTTCATGAACCTTTATGTGTTGGTTCTTCTTCTATTATTACTGTGTAGGTGATAACGCCAACCTCGTTGTACAGCTCGTAAGACTCAACTGGGCCAATAATGGTTAAACCGGACTTGGCCTGCCATTGACAAAACCTGATTCGGCCAATAATGGCTGTCATTTGACATTTGGTAGAATTGTATTGGCCTACCAGTACAAAAACCAAATGGGCAAATAATGGCTGTCATTATATCAACCAGCATTGGCTTGCCAATAAAAAAAATCAATTGGACCAATAATGGCTGTCATAGATGCAATGGCTTCCATGGAAGTTTTTTAGAATGTTCAAGACTGGCAACATTTTATTTCTGGCTAAGGGCCTGGGCAGCCCACACTTCTGCTGGTTGATACTTTGTGTGAGAAACTATTTCGTAGTTTGCCCATGCCATTTTGAATTCCAGTTCTTGGTGAGTTGACTTGCGTCCATTATAAGTTTGGTTGGGAACGGAACATCCTATATGGCTGTTAACATAACTGCTACTGATACTGCCTGTCTGCACTAGTGGTACTTCACCGGCTTGTGAGCCACTGGCTTCGGTGACCGGTTCTGACATGTTTATCCGCTTGTTAAGACGACCACGTTGCCATGGAATTGTGCGACACAACGTTGGGACATTATTGGTTGCATGTATATGACACGTTCTGACCAAATCTGAACTGGTAGCTTTTTATCCTTTCCACATCTCCATCATTGCACTGTACCATTAATATTGATTAACCAGTTAGTTCTGTAAGGTTCAACAGTGTTTTCTTCTGCTGCAGTCACCAGGAAAAAGTTGAAGATTCTACATCAGATGATCACGTACACCTAACACACGTCCAGGACGGTGAGTACAGTTTCAGTTCTAACATCAGATGATCACATACACCTAACACGTGTCCATGGCAGTGAGTACAGTTTCAGTCCTAACATCAGTTGATCATGTGCACATAACATGCATCCAGGACGGTGAGTACAGTTTCAGGTCTAACGTCAGATGATCACGTCCACCTAACATGTGTCCATGACAGTGAGTACAGTTTCAGTTCTAACATCAGTTGATAATGTGCACATAACATGCATCCAGGACGGTGAGTACAGTTTCAGGTTTAACGTCAGATGATCACGTCCACCTAACATGCGGTGGTGAGTACAGTGAGTACAGTGTCATGTCTAACATCCACATAATGTTTCAAAGCTTTGCAATCAGTACATTTGAATTAAAATGTCTGCATAGTTTTCATCTAGATAGCAATGTGGAAATCTGCCTGTTTGCTTGAAAATAGCAAACATTTGTAACATAGATTCCATGTACAGTCGAGCCTCGTTATAACGCGATAGTCGGGGTCCACGACTTTGGACCGCGCTGTACGCGAGGCGCGTTAGGTGTTCCCATATCAGCCACCAGGGAGCTACTAAACAACAGCGATCGCCACCCGCTGCACCAAGTCCATGAACGCTGTCGAAGCCATGTGTGCTTGCAGCACTGTCTTATACGCCAACATGCAGTTTATGGAACTTATTATACTAGCATCAACGTGTATTATTTTTAAATGTTACACCCTGTTAATTCTTGAACTGAATAAAACACGTACGTATACCGTTATTGAATAGATCTACTACGATGATGATGTACTGAACCAATAGGCCTACGAATCGAAAATAACAACCTGGATCTGAGCAGCCGAAAACGTGTATGATTTGACAAACGTAGTATGTAAGCTGATAAAACACAGAAAACAACAATAGGTAGAATTAATAATTGTTTCACTTCGTCTTTCAACCGATCTCGACCGAAGCACAAATTTATTACGCACCACTTAACATCGATTCTTTGTTTCATATACGGGTGACGAATTCGTATTTTCGCGTACCGGTACAGCCTTGGGTTAGGAATTTGGTATGGTGGTGTCGTGTCGCAAAAACGATGTAATGGAAGCATGTCATTTCACCCAAGTGTTATGCTGGTATCGCATACTAAATGCATTTAAAACTGTTGATCTGATTCTTACGCGAGGCATATTTGTGAATCTCGATTGCAATTTGTAAACCGTCGAAGCGAAGCCATCGACAACGATTGATATCGGCGACAGCGCAAAACAAACAACACGTTGATACTCGTTCATTGATATTGTTTGCCTAATGTTTCTTGAGAATTGTCAAAGCAATTCTAAGTAGGTTTAAGCGGGTCCATTTGGCATTTTCCCCTGGTGGCAGAAAATCTGGTTCCACAACCGACCGCATTATATCCGAATCTGCGTAATAACGGGGTGCGTAATAACGAGGTGTGACTGTAGTTAAAATTTATGAGTATGATAATAATTACTTAGAAATTGAGAGTAATCAATGTCTAATACAATTACTTTTGCGTAATCATTATTACAATCATGATTACATTTAAGAATATCATTGACATAATGAAATAAATAAAACCGTCATTTTATTGTCACCAGTTGTTGGTCAAGACAGTCAAACATGATATCAAAATACAGTCAGTGTACATGCATTACGTACAAAATGAGGAGAAAAACCTGCTTGTATTTTAGTTGTGTACATCATGTACAAGAAAATTGTGAGTGTAATCATGAATGATTTCAGTTACTTTGACAGACATGATTACGATTACTTGGCCTTTTTTACCAATGTAATTGAGTATGATTACTCCAACAATGTTGACGATTACATGCAAGTAGTTAGTACGATTACTCCAACAATGTTGACAATTACATGTAAGTAGTTAATAGGATTACTCCATTTCTGCAGGGCTACATATGTAATGATGTGTTAAGTGGTTTATGAAAGCACATGTTTCTGTGTTGAAAATACTATTGTTACCCTGTCATACTCATAAGTGGAGACACTGTGCTGATTCAGGGGATGCAGGTGACGAGCAAGCAACGATTGTTACTGGTCCCGGTGGAATTCCGATGGATGCAAACATCCAGTATCAGATCCGAGCAGATACAGGCCAGGGTCAGTACTTACTCCATGCACAGTATTGTTGAAGAAAACTTATAATTTTGATGTGCTACTAGCCTGCCTTGTTCTGTTTCACTAGTTGTGTTGAAGTGTTGATGCAATTGTATGACACAATCTGTGGCTCACAATTAAACTAGAAGGTTTGGGCACATGTACGCACGCACTCACGCACGCACGCACACACACACACAAATAGTAACGCCACTCACCACTGCCACAACTTGATTAAAAATTCAAAATAGACAGCAAGTGGAGTGGTACAAACGATTGGTAGCCTGCTCAGTGCCATTGTTGTTTACAACTTTTTACACAGCACTTGTCCACTTGAGAGACATAAAATAGTTCCATACAAAAACAAAATGAACGTTGTCGTGTTTGTAGACTCTAGTCACGTTTCCATGGCAAAATACTATCCACAATTATATGTATGCAATTGAAATTGAGAGATTTCTTGACAAATATTAGGAGTTTACCAAATTAAATAAAGATGTGCAAAAATGTGCACATAAATGCAAGTTGTGGTTGGGATGATATTTTATATTTTCATGCATGTGTGGGCTGGGGGTAGCTATACCCCAAAACTATTCCATGTCCAGTCCCTAGAATATTTTTCAGTATGACAAGTCTTATGGTTAATTTTGCTAAAGCAACTGTTAAAAATAATAATTTGAATCAATACTGATACAATACCGTGTTGACAGTGAACATGCTTGTTTGGGTTGACAGCAGGTCAGGTGACGTACCGTGTTGTACAGGTGACTCAGAACGAAGAGGGTGAGACACAGGTGGTGACAGCTAGTCCCTTCCCACCAGACACACAGGTAACTCATGTCATCCATTGACACAGTAGCAATGTGTCATCATTAATATTATTTATTATTACTAACATTTATATAGCGCCATATATCCGGGATCGGCCCGTTCATAGGCACGTATACACATTATAAGATGTTCATGAAATCATAAGAAGAGTTTAAGAAAATATTTATATATATACCAGTAAATGTAATTATTGACTAAGCTTAAAAAACCCGGCAACTTTACACGGTTTGGAGTCAACTTTGCTTAATTTATTCATGGTGGTGTTGCAGACGTAATTCGTTTATGTTAACCAAAATCTTCCTTAAAGTTGTCAGTGACGCTGTCATACTTATATGTATGTCATTTATTTCTTTTGGGATTTTATCAAAACTATATAATTTGATATTTTGTGGCTATTTTTTCACATTTACAAAAAAAAAATTTGAAATCTTGTAACATAACTAAATAAATGAAAAACTCAATTCAAGACAAGCATATAATAGCCACAGCAGCTGCCTTAATAAGTAGACAACATCACACTGAGCACTGTTTCAACATTACTGGACAGCAACAACCGACTTGAAGTGTATTAGGTTAATGTGTGTGGCCTGTCTCATCAGTTTGCTGGTTGCATGGTGGACATTCACAGCAGCTCAGCTTATTCTTGTTTGTATAACACATAATAAAAAAATTTAAGCAGTAATGTCATCGATGTCCCTGAGTCTGGGTGGTAGATTGGCAGTTTTGACTGTGTGCATGTAAGGCTGATGCAGATTGTGTTGGGCAGGCAATCATGCAGAGTCCATTCAGCAACGGCGGCAGTCCTACGGCTGACGGCCTCACTGAGACACGCTTCACCTATGTGCCAGCGGTGACGGCAGGCGGAGACGGCAGTGCAGGACAGGTGGTTGAACCAGTGGCGAACACTGCAGCTGGCATCCCCCAAGTGACTGCTGGAGGAGGAGGTAAGACTGACATGTTTACAGGTGGGACTAACCCCAGTCTGACTGATGTCTCAATATCAATGAACACACTGGTGCATTGGTCATGTGTTTGGATTATGCATCAGTGCATTGTTTTCCCAGATGCACATTGACAGAATTTTTGTCATAGTCACTTGCTACATCATTCGATCGCCAAAAGATTTTGCCAGCTTCCTATAATGGCTGTGCAGATGAAAACATTATTTGATCGTTTTATTTTAGCGTAATTTCAATGCATATTCAACAGTATTTTGTGACTAAATATTGACAATTTACATGGTAAAAATGTGTGTGTACAGAGCAACTTTGCTGTACATGAGATTGAATCTCAACTTTCTTTTGGTGTATCATTTTGCTAGAACTGTATTTTTTGGTAAAATAGACCCAGATTTTGAAGAATATCCCTTCCCAGATTGTGTCAGAAACAGGACAAGCATTATTGCAAAGACTGTTCAGGATAAATAGGGTTAATAACTGTGCAGTCATAAAATTTGTCAATCTTATTGGTGATGACTATCCATTGTTTTATGTTACAATTTTGTAGGTCAATTCTACGTGATGATGTCCCCACAGGATGTACTGCAGGGTGGTCAGCGAACCATCGCCCCACGTACAGGAGTCACGCCCCGTATTGAGGGTACGAGATCAACACGAGACGATCGTAGGAGGGCAACACATAACGAAGGTGCCAAGGGTTTCTTTCCTGTCTGTGGCATTTATATCATAATTAAAATATGTGTCAGATGGTCGGATAAAACAGGTTTACTAGTTAAAGCTGCAATGGCCAGCTTAAGGTAGACACCATAAATAATCACCCAGCACTAACGTCGTATTTCGCCAATTCATCCTTTAAAAATCAGTCCTTTTGGAAATGCTGATGATGTTTCCATAGAAACGACCGCGTGTGTGCCGATCTTCGAAAGAGTCTATAGAATATCATGGAGAGCTATGGAATTCCATGCAAGATAATCCACATGGTTCAGATGTTATACGACGATAATGAATGTGCAGTGTTAGACGAAGGTGAAGAATCTGAGTGGTTCAAGGTTAAAACCAGAGTTTAACAAGGAGATGTAATGTCAGGATTTATCTTCTTGATGGTAGTAGACTGGATAATGAGAAAAACATCACGTTTTTTTGATGGCTGGCATAACCTGATATTGTAGACGACAGCACGTTATAAATACAGATTCAAAGGACATTGTAGCGGCAAATTAAGGGGACATGTCAATATTAGCAATGGCCATTATGTTTTGTCAACGCCAGTGAAAAACATCACATTTCAAGCATGATACTCATATTTAGTGACATTTCTGTTGTCAATGACAACTAGGAAATGATGCGTAATTTACTATTTTAGAAAAACAATAACACAACACATCTTACATTTAAGCAACTTTACACAGTTTGGAAATACGATTGGTGAAGGGTTTGTGTCAAAAATACATTGCCGCTTTAGGCTGTTATTCAACTTTGCTTAATTCGTTCACGGTGGTGTAACAGACGTATTTCATTTATGTTAACCAAAATCTTCCTTAAAGTTATCAGTGACACTGTCATACTTATATGTATGTCATTTATTTCTTTGTGGATTTTCTCAAAACGATATAATTTTGTGGCTATTTTTTCACATTTACAAAAATGTTGTTTTAAATCTTGTAACATAACCAAATAAATGAAAAACTAAACCTTTGATTAATCTGGAATGTTATATAGTTTTTCAACTACAATCTGTGAAGAAATGGTGAATCTATCTTTAAAACTTATACTGAAAGTACTCGATTCAAGAAAAGCATATAATAACCACCCGAGCTACCTTGAATTTTGGTTTGTTACATTTTCAGCAATCTGGATGGTTTGTCTGGATGGCATGCATAACAAGTGGTACAACCTTTGTTGGCAGAATGTTGACAGTCTGTGTGACAGGTGGTGCAACATTTGTTGACAGAATGTTTGACAAATGGTACAAACTTTGTTGGCAGAGTGTTGTCTTTCTGTTCATGACAAGTGGTGCTACCTTTGTTGGCAGAATGCTGACAGTCTCTGTGACAAGTGTTGCAACATTTGTTGACAGAATGTTGATGGTCTGTGTGACATTTGATGCAACATTTGTTGATGGTCTGTGTGACAAATGGTGCAACCTTTGATGGCAGAGTGTTGTCTGTCTGTGTGTGACAAGTTAGTTGACGTTGTTAATTAGTTAACGTTGTTAGCTGAATGTTGATGTTCTGTGTGACATGTGGTGCAACATTTGTTGGCAGAGTGTGGACAGTCTGTGTGTGACAAGTGGTGCATCCTTTGTTGGCTGAATGTTGATGGTCTGTGTAACAAGTGGTGTAACATTTGTTGACAGCATGTTTACATTCTGTGTGTGACAAGTGGTGCATCCTTTGTTGACAGAATGTTGACAGTCTGTGTGTGACAAGTGGTGCAGAATGTTGATGGTCTGTGTGTGACAAGTGGTGCATCCTTTATTGGCTGAATGTTGATGGTCTGTGTGACAAGTGGTGTAACATTTGTTGACAGAATGTTTACATTCTGTGTCTGTGTGACAAGTGGTGCAGAATGTTGATGGTTTGTGTGTGACAAGTGCTGCTGAATGTTGATGGTTTGTGTGTGACAAGTGCTGCAGCCTTTGTTGACACGATGTTGACGGTCTGTGTGTGACACCTGCAAAATGTTCATAGTTTGTTTGTGACACAAACTGCTGAATGTTGACAGTGTATGTGTGACAAGTGGTGCAGAATGTTGCCTGTCTGTGTGACAAGTGGTGCTGAACGTTGATGGTCTGTATGTGACGAGTGGTGCTGAATGTTGATAGTCTGTATGTGACGAGTGGTGCTGAATGTTGATGGTCTGTGTGTGACAAGTGGTGTTGCATGTTGATGGTCTGTGTGTATGACAAATAATGTTGATGGTCTCTGTGTGACAAGTAGGACTGAATGTTGATGGTCTGTGAGTGACAAGTGGTGCTGAATGTTTACGGTCTGTGTGTGACGAGTGGTGCTGAATGTTGATGGTTTGTGTGTGACAAGTGGTGTTGCATGTTGATGATCTGTGTGTATGACAAATGATGGTGAATGTTGATGGTCTGTGAGGACAAGTGGTACTGAATGTTGATGGTCAACGTCTGTGGTTGTTGTAGTTGAGCGGCGGCGGAGAGACAAGATCAACAACTGGATTGTGCAGTTGTCAAAGTTGGTGCCTGACTGTTCCATTGACCTCTCGAAACAAGGACAGATCAGCAAGGTAGGCACAGCAGTCTTGTTTTCCAAGCCACTAAGTTAGCCTCCTTCGTATATGTGTTAAAGGTACATTCTTACATAAGCACTGTATCCAGCCCTTGGGACTGTTCAAAGCAGTTTACACTTCACCCCTGGCAGACCTGTTCATTCCAACGCCATCTCGGCTTCTCTGGGAAGCATTCAGCCATGCTGCAATTATTGTGCGAAAACTATTTGTTCAGATATCCACCTCTGTCTGTAGCCATTCAGGTACTCATTTATACAGCTGAGTGAACTGTGGCAACGTGGGATGAATGAAATTGGCAAAGTTTTGAAACGGCGGCAAGAGGATTCGAAACCCGGTTCCCTCGATTGAGATCCCGGCGTTCTAACTGCTACGCTACCGCGCCCCATGCGTTCAGTCATGATTATAATCTTTCTTTTCACACATTGCTTTCTTGTGACATTTGGTGAAGGCACACACAAGTCACGATCAACACAAGAATATAATGTTGTTGCAGCTGTTTTCTCTCTCTATCAAACTCTAGGCGGGTAAGGCAGACAATTTTGTGTAGCTTGTTACTAGTTGCCAGAGCAAATTTCTACAACAATGCAGTCAGCTCCTACCAAGAGTATTTACTAGAATAAGGGGCCATCTCAAAACACGTTGGTATTTTGAGATGGCCCCTAACAAAGCTCAAGTCAGCGTTACAGTGGGTAACTTGTAAAAGTGTAAATAGCCTTTATAGTATATATATAGATGGATCACATGTAGCCATTTTTTCCGTTTATTGGTTTTGTAAAAAAAATTAATAGTTTGTCTGATGATTTCATTAAAACTAAATAAAAAAAATTTCAAACAAGCTATAATGTTGTAGCCAATACATCCTGTTCTATATTCCCAGTAAGTTCGTTTTCCATGAAATGTCTCTGAAATGAGACAAGCAGCCAAAAATCGATATGAGGAGGCAGCTTTAATTAAATGAAACTGTTGCATTACAGAGTAAAGGTGGCATCCTAGCGAAGGCATGCGACTACATCACAGAATTACGCACGGCCAACACTCGCATGGCTGAGAGTCTGAAGGAGACGGAACGACTGTCGGTCGACGCCGAGTTGCTTCGGCAGCAGTGCGAGGAGTTGAAGCAGGAGAACGCCATGTTACACGCGCAACTGCAGCAACACGGCATCGTACCCCCAGACCTCACAAGCACAGTGTCCTGAGACTGCATCGTCACCATCACGCCTCCTTTGTGACAAATGTCACATACAAACTGTCTCGTGCCATTACCACCGACTGTGATGTTTCGAACAGATGATTCTGCGTCGAGTCGTACAATCCTACTGGACAGTACAAATACAAACACACAGAGTTACTAACTCCTACAGTCGGTTGCTTGTGAGCTATACACAATGTTGATCTGATGTCTCGGTGCTAAGAGACCAGCAGGACGATATTGCTGGTGTCGTAACAACCATCAGAACAGTGACGTACATTGGCACTCATGGTAGCGAACTGTCAATGGAATCAACATCTCACTGCAGCCTTCCCGTGTAACCGTTACTTGTCATGATGGGTATAATTATGTTGTCTTTAAGTTTGCAACAATGTTGCATGTACTTGATTGATGGCTTACTTTTTATACTATACATATATAAATATGTACATAGACAAGGCATTGCTATTAGTTGCTTGAATTGGTGGGTCACAACTCATGTTTGCAGCTGTTAGACTTAGAATAAGTGAATGGTTCTATGCCTGTATTCTTGAAAGATGTAAGAATTTCGTAAGTTGTGTATGAATGGCAGAGAAAACATTCTAACTTTACAACTTTTTACCTTTGAGAACAGCAATATACAATATTTTATGGCTAAGATGTTTTTCTTCCACATTTATGTGAGAATGAACCTATGCAGCAACTTCTCTGAGAATATTCTGAGCATTCATTCTCAACCAATTCTTTTGTCTGTCATTTAATTTTTAACACGACTAACAAAATAACAATGAAGTTATGTATCACAAAACAGTAGTTTTTACAACCTAAATTGAACACTTCACAGATTGAAAAATACTGAAGATAAATTGAAACCCTAAAACGGATGCAGTAGCAGGAATATCTGTATATGCGAATCTTCACTGATTTGGAACATTTGTCCATCTGAAGGTGTTTACAGCTGCATTATGTTCTGCCGTTGGCAGTAAGATGCAAAATCAGTTATTCAAACATGAATTTGTATGGGAATTGGATCTGAGTTTAATTTTTATAAATTAATTACTTGCAAAATATGCATATTCCATGGAGTATGTGCTTGGACGTGGTTCTCGTAAACATGCAAGTAGCATGAATTTTATCAATTGTATGTGATCAGTACATAGGCTTAAAACACTTGATGAAATCTAATTCTGAGTTGCAATATAATGTAGTCAGAATGTCTCCTGGAATTGGGTAGTTTCTTAGAGAAAAGGCTATGAATTTACAAGTAGCTGAGGTGTTTGCATATTCATGACACATTTACTGTATATATTTAGTTATGTGGCAGCTTAGGAGTACTACCTTTCACTGTATTTATCGTTTCATGATCAGTTACATTGCAGCGAAGACTGCATTTAACAATATGTGTGTATTTTGTTAGCATGTATGTATACTACTTTGTATTTCAAAAGGAAGGGTTTGTGCTACAATTGCAAACACTAGATTTATGAGCATGTACTGAGTTCTACCTGGAGCCTCCTCCTTTCACTAACTAGAGCACCATTACTAAACAATGCATCTGATAAATTGTCAGTAATGTATTCTGTATTCTGAGATATTGCAAATATTTAAAGATTTTATTACTGAGATGTTTAACAAGATTTAACAAGATTTGCCATCCAAGCCAAAGGCCCAGATGGCAAGTGGACAAGGAAGCCATTGGCTTATCGAGAGTCCAACAATGTTCACCTACTTCTAACCCGCCCTCCTGATATATGTGTCAACCTTGTTTTTAAACATATTCACGCTGCTAGCAGTTACACAATCTGTAGACAGTTTGTTCCATTCATTTATTGTCCTCTGTGAGAACGAGTGCTTCCTGATGTCCAATCTACATTGATCCTTTACTAATTTTACCTCATGTCCTCTAGTTCTGCTATCCTTCTTGAGTGAGAAAAACTTGTTGTGATTTAGAAGTGTGCCACACTGCCAATCAAGAACTTCCTCCCATTTCTGGGTTGAAATCACCCACTGTTCCTAAATTGCTATGTTAGCCATTTATCAGGCAGCTCTTAGTAAGTCACATTTCAAAATTCTTTGTTAATTTTAATGTGATGGTCCGTCCATAATGAATATACAATGAACAAGACTGTTTCAATCATCAGCTACGACAGTACAAAAACACTTCACCAACAAGTCTATCTTTTTAATTCTCTCCAACAATACACACAGAAACATACAACAGTTATCAGCGACAACATGCACTTATCGAGTGCTGCTTTCACTTATTCTAAGACACAGACCAATGTCTCTGCCTGGCACAAAGTCACCACAACAGTCTTGTTGTACGTGCCAAGTTCTCTAGTTTGGAATGTGAAGAGACAGGATTGTACAAGACACACAGGTATTCTCAAGCAGCAGACCACCTATAGTGAAAGCTTGTTTCACTACTTCATTTACTCACAATTCATCATTGGTCCTTTCCAGGTAGCTATGCATGTGATGCTGGTCTCTACGACGTTCACTGTATAACTTAACTGGATGAGAAATGTTTAACATTAAACACCACACATTTATTGAGCATGAAACTCTGCCTTAATGGTCATTGTTATTTATAAGTAACCACAGATGACTGCATCTGAATAAATCTTGCTTATACTAAATTGCCTATAAAGTTATCATACACCTATTCTTGAAAGATCTTGCTGGTCCTAAAGCCTACTCATAGATGGCATGCCAGTATTTCCTCAACTCTCGTTTCAATCGTGTCCAATCTTAGCTAGGCACTGTTGTTATAACTTTTCTTCTAGAAATTCACAACTGTAATGACCAGAATTTACATTACAAGGAAGAGCTGAGAAGAAACTGGCATGCCAGTTTGTATGAACATTCATAACTAAAACCACTGATTGTAATAACACTTCATGTCTGAACAAGTTACAGAGAAATGATGCATACATAAAGTTGGTATGACAGATAGAACAGTGATAATGTGAACATTACTACATTGACATGATTTCCTTGCTCATTTCTTTATCACAAAATCCTGACCTAGTTCACCAAACAAACTTATCACAAACCATGTAAATATGAACAAGTTGATGCTTACTGCCCTCCGCGTTATTCATTTGTGCCTGTGACAGTACTGCACATGCTACATTTTTAAGGAATATACTTGGTTGGCATTATCAGTAATACTTGTGTATTCCACCATAACGCTGTGTAACACACCTAGTATACACTCTCAGTGATGCCTTCTTCATATCAACAAATGAAGTCATGTCATTTACATTCCTAATGAACAATGTTGAGAAACGTTTTGTGTAGCAGCATCACCCTTCCCATGGTGCTTCACTGCTTCCTGTACTCCCACACACAGAGCAGTTACGGTGTAAGTAGACGTCGGTGCCAGAACACGGACATGGAAGCACCTTCCTTCGCAAGGACGCTGTCACGAGATGTCAATAGTTTTGTCTTATCAATGTTGAGCTGAGTATCCCGTGGTTACAATTCATCACCAGGATCGTGTCCTTTTTTCATTTTCTTCTTTTTGTTTTCGTCACTGCTTTTTTCTTCAGTAACAGGCACTTCTGGAAGCACAAAACATGCTGAGACTGAGTGGACGACCTACTACTGGGAAATAGGTGTATATTATTTGATCAAAATTATACAAAACCAACCATAAGGAGCAAACAACACATTGAGAAGCAACTATTTCTTAGCTTTAATTTGATGTATCGCAACATCCTAGAGTAAAAATTGACGATTTGTTGACAAAACAGCAACAGGTACTACTCACCATCACCATTAAACCGAGAAATCGGGCTTTAAAGTTTTCATTGTACAATAATTATTGATGCTCTTTGTTTACACAGTTCAGACTACCATAGCAACCAGCTCTTCTATTCAAGCTATGAACTCAAAATTTAGCATACATGGACATGCAATATAGGGTTTTTACATGATGCATTAAATAATATTTATGGTGCACACGTTAGGGTAGTATTCAAGGTAATTTTGAACAAATTACTTAGATTTCTGCACCTCGGTAAAACCGTTACTGATTAACGTCGTCATAAAATATGGCAGTTGGATTTGCATTCAGTGTGAATTGAAATGTTTTATTATGTGCATAATTATGCAAATGAAGTCACATGACTGCATATAAAAAATTTTATTTACTGACATAGGGGAAGACCGTGTTAGTTGAGCCATTTTTCATTCTTTTTGATGTCTAGGGCGCAGTCATATTCATAAGTAAAAATTATCATTATTGCGCAGTGATGTAAATAATCTTCTCTGTGCATAGTTAAACCATTTAGTTTACATACCAGCAGACATTAATCATAATTACTAAATTTCAAAAACATAGAAAAACATCACATGTTCTGACCATTGTGACAAACGTAACCTATCATGTTTTAATAACACGTTCAAACACTGGGTGGTACCATGTGACTGTCGCTGCTGTAGTTTTCCGGGCTCAACTAACACTGCCTTCCCCCACTGTGCCAAGTCATATAAAAGTATGGCAAAGGGATTTGCATTCAGTATGAATATAAATATTTCATAAACAACATAATAACTCCGCCATGGACGGTCCCAAGCCCGGCTGAGAAAGGAGGAGGGTTGGGCGTGGGGCTAGCACCCCCACCCTGTAAAGAAACCCAATGCTACAGAAACATCCACAACAATTAAAACTACGACGTCTGTCCTGGAAGAGGTAGGGCCTGGTTTACCAGGGCGCATGAAGTGTTGCGGTCAAAGCCGAAAGGAAGCCACAATGCCGACTACTCTTCTTTCGACCAGGAAAAATTTAAACATCGGCACATGGAATGTGCGAACAATGTACGAGGTGGGGAAAACTGCCCAAGTGGCAGCAGAAATGCGGAGATTCAACCTCGCTCTACTCGGGCTCTGCGAAACCCGATGGACCCAGTCAGGACGACTGCGACTAACAACAGGAGAGCTTATGCTATACTCCGGACACGAGGAAGATGATGCCCCTCACTCAGAGGGGGTTGCCCTCTTATTGGGGAAGGAGGCACAGAGAGCACTTATTGGCTGGGAAGCCAGAGGACCGAGGTGCTTAACAGCATCCTTTAGAACAAAGAACAAAAAGATTAAAATGAACATAGTGCAGTGCTACGCCCCAACCAACGACAAGACTGACGAAACCAAAGATGAATTCTACAACCAACTCCTTGATATCATGAGCAATTTAGGGGATAAAAACATCAACCTGATTATGGGAGATTTCAATGCTAAGATTGGATCGGACAACCAAGGATATGAAAATGTGATGGGAGTTCATGGGCTGGGTGTGATGAATGACAATGGGGAGCGGTTTGTGAATGCTTGTGCAATAAACAACATTGTGATTGGGGGAAGTGTGTTCACACACAAAAGAATACATAAGGCGACATGGGTATCTCCTGACCAAGTCACTGAAAATCAGATAGACCACATCGGCATAAACAAAATGTTTAGAAGATTACTACAAGACGTGCGTGTGAAGAGAGGTGCTGACGTTGCGTCTGATCACCACCTAGTAACAGCCAGGCTAAAACTCAAGCTAAAAAAAAATGGAGTAGAACAAGAAAGACAAAAGGCAAGATATAATGTGGATTTCCTGAAGGACCCAAGCACAGCAAAAGAATATAAAGTTGCATTAGCTAATAGATTCAAAGTCCTGCAAGAACTGTATGATGAAGATGAGGGAGTAGACATCAACAGCCAATGGAGTCACATCAAAGATGCAGTAAACAACACATGCGAAGAGGTAACTGGAAGAAGGAAACCCCAACAGAAAGACTGGATTTCAGTAGAAACAATGAGGAAAATACAGACCAGAAGAGACAAGAAGGAAGCAGTCAACAGCAGCCGCACAAGGGCGGCAAAGGTAACAGCTCAGAAAGAGCACACTGCAGCAAATAGAGATGTGAAGAAAAGTGTCAAAACAGACAAAAGGAACTTCGTGGAGGGACTTGCACAAGAAGCAGAAAAGGCAGCAGCTAGCAGGAACATGAAACAACTTTACGATACAACAAGGAAGTTAGCTGGAAAGTTTAAGAAATCAGAGCGGCCAATCAGAGACAAAAATGGGATCGCCCTGATGGGGGCAGACAAACAGCTGAACAGATGGGCAGAGCATTTTGAAGAGCTGCTCAACAGACCAGTACCGCATAATCAACCAGACATCCAACCAGCTGAGACAGATCTCCCAATAGACTGTAATAAACCCACTAGAGAAGAGATAAAAAAGGCAATCGCACATATGAAAAATGGGAAAATAGCAGGCCCTGATGGTATCCCCGCAGAAGCACTAAAGGCAGATATAAATACTTCAGTAGAAATGCTGTACAGTCTTTTTGAGGAGATCTGGGAAAAAGAAGAAATTCCAGCAGAATGGAAGGAAGGTTACCTTATCAAGATTCCCAAGAAAGGAGACCTGAGCCGCTGTGATAACTACAGAGGAATCACGTTGTTGTCAGTACCTGGGAAGATTCTAAACAGGATAATCCTAGAGAGAATGAAAGGCAAAGTGGACCAAACTCTGCGTGAACAGCAAGCAGGCTTCAGGCAGGACAGATCGTGTACTGACCAGATTGCAACACTGCGAATCATAGTGGAACAATCCATCGAATGGAACTCATCCCTATACATCAACTTTGTTGATTACGAGAAAGCCTTTGACATTGTGGACAGGGAGACACTCTGGAAAGTGCTAAGACACTATGGGGTGCCCAAGAAACTAGTTAACATGATCAAAAACTCCTATGAAGGAATGTCATGCAGAGTTATTCATGAAGGTCAACTTACAAAGAACTTTGAGGTTAGGACGGGGGTGAGACAGGGATGCTTACTGTCACCATTCCTCTTCATTCTAGTCATAGACTGGGTCATGAAAACAGCAACCAAGGAGAAACGAAATGGAATCCAGTGGACGATGCTGACCCAACTTGATGACCTGGACTTTGCGGATGACCTTGCACTCCTGTCTCACAGCCATAGGCAGATGCAAGACAAAACAACAGAACTGGCATTGATTTCAGGGCGGGTTGGGTTGAAAATCAACAAAAGGAAAACAAAGATCCTGAGAACAAATGCTACTTGCGAAACACCAATCATGCTTGAGGGAGAGACACTGGATGAGGTCAAAGACTTCAGATATCTAGGCAGCATAGTGGATACGCATGGAGGGACAGAGGCTGACATAAAGAAAAGGATCAGCAAAGCAAGGGTAGCTTTCCACCTGTTGAGAAAGGTGTGGAAGTCAAAAGTAATTGGAGAAACCACAAAAATACGCTTGTTTAACACAAATGTAAAGTCCGTGTTGCTGTACGGAGCAGAAACATGGCGAATAAACAAGACCACACTGAAAAGGATCCAGACATTTGTCAACCATTGCCTGAGAAGAATTCTCCGAATACACTGGATGGACAGGGTGAGCAACAAAGACCTCTGGGATAGAACACACCAAGCCCAAATAGAGATAGAGATCCTCAAGAGGAGATGGGGATGGCTTGGCCACACCTTGAGAAAGCCAACCACAAACATAACGAGACAGGTCCTGACATGGAACCCCCAAGGCAAGAGAAAGAGGGGGAGACCAAAAAACACCTGGCGGCGTGACCTCGAGGCAGACATCAAACAAACAGGGAAGGGCTGGCAACAACTGGAGAGGATTGCCCAAGACAGGAGGCACTGGAGAAATGTTGTGGATGGCCTATGCTCCAGGAGGAGTTAAGGGCCTAAGTAAGTAAGTAAGTAACATAATAATATCTGAATACATTACAATTTTAAACAACCAACTTTCTGCCGATTCTTGGGTACACAGTCGTTCAGTAACTAAGTGTTTGCTGTTATCATCAATTGTTGCATCGTGCATAACGTTGCGCAGTAGCAGTCTAACTGTGGCTTATCCAATCCACATTTGCTTTTGATCATTATGATGTTATGCATCCAATGCAGTTTGTAAGCCAGTTAACTACACAAATTATATTACAATGAATCCACACCTAAACTTTTGAAATGGGAGCATGCATCTTTCAGGACAAGGAATAGAGGTCATATGCTAACATATTTTACCCAAAGATCAAATATAAAATTAATGTAATAAAAATGCTTTCCCAGACTTAATGAGCCTTTGAATTCCCTCCCTGAATCAGTCGTACATGCAAAATCCATAAATTCATAAAAAAAACCGCCTGGACAAATTCTGGTCCAACCAGGCAATTTTATATAACTTTGAAGCACTATTAATAACTGGCATCACATATGTCAAAAGACTTATGTGGACAGTTCCTGTCAATACAAACTTTGTATACTCTATTTCTGCACCTATACAATGGCACTGAAAGTTATATTGCAAGCAATGGTCACACAAAAATCTGGAACTTTCAAGTATATAACTTTCAAGAGCTTTTACATTTATATATTTCAAAAGACATTGGTCTGAACTGGAAAACATGTTGATGTTAATAACACAGTTGTGATCAAGAGCAGCATAAAAATATAGGATCTGTTATTTAAAGAACTTCTACAGTGTCACATCTGCAATAGATTTTAATTCGATATTGGTGGTCATATCTGATTTTTTACCAAAATGACACGTCTGGAGAAAATCTCACTATAATCTAACTTCTAAAAGACTAAACATTGTAAAAAGTTCATTAAAACATACACATTCCATATTTCGATGGCATAAAATTGTAAGTATCCACGACTCGATGCGTACTGAGTTTCTAGCTTGCCGTGAGTTCTCTGTGGAGAAAGGTGACAGGAAAGGTAGCTTACCTGTATTTGACTCTTCAACCTCAATATCAGCAGCGTCAGCATCATCCTCTGCTGCTGTCTTTTCTTTCGATTCATCAGAACCAGGCGGTGAATTAATGTCTAGTTTCACTCCGTCGTCAGACTTTGTGTTGTTTCCTGTTAGGAGACACAAAACACAATCTAAATAATGTGATGTGGCACGCCATAACCAGGCACTTTTAGCAAGATCCTGTTCGGCGCAGGAGCCAAAATTACATTGTGTACCTTTGAGTTGTCAAAAATGGGTTAATGACGGAATCGATCAGCAAAAACATCTCTATTTCCATTTATAAGGTGAAATTCTTTTCAAAATTGTAATATTTAGCACTTTATTTAAGTGCTAAATATTTAAGCCCCTAATTATAATTTCGTGGTTGAGAAGTCTGAAACAAAACCATTTTTATGTGTTTTTGATCGACTGTTTATGCTTGCTTACAAGCGGGAAACCCCACGCTGGAAAGACTGTCATGTCAATGACGTGTGATGAGGAATCTCTTATTGTAAACCAATGAAACAGGTCCAATTTAACGTAATGTATCCAGCAACAAAGTGTTGTTGTTGCTATGGAAGTTGTGAAACACTCGCTGATTAGTCGATAACGTAGGCGCGAGTGTGCAGTCGGCTCGTTTACATTTCTCGTTTGTCATTGTTCGCCATTTTTGCTCACTGTTATCGTTCAACAATTTACAATATGGCATCGAAAGAAGCTTATTTAGCTACTGAGCTATATCATGTGACGGGATGTAATCGAAATGACAGCAGTTTAGCTGTCATGATTGCAGATTACTTCGCTCTGGACGATTCAGAAGGGAGTTCCGATGAACAGTGGTCGAGGGATGCGGGGAAGGCGGCATCGAGCCTGTGAAGGTCGCCTCAGCAGCGGCAGGGGAAGGCCACATTGAGCCTGCACTGGTCGCCTCAGCACGTGCAGAGGACTTCCAATTTACTGGAACTGACACTGGAATTATTTTTAATGTCAAGATAATCCTAAGATATTTTTTAAATATGACTGGGGTTCGACCACCAGTGCGTGTGGTGGCCTCCGGGCGTACCTAACCTTAGAGTCAATATGGGGCATTCAGTGAATTTTCTGTTATTCAATGAATGTATACACTTCAAGTGGAATATCTTGGCCCAGGAGTAAGATACACTGTCATTTTAAAGCAACGAGTCTCCTTTATATGAATCTGTAAAACATGGTATTGTCACAGTTAGCCTGGTTTTGGCATGCAGCATCACATATACAGGTAAGCACACACGCACACAACATGCGCACAGCCACACACACAGACTGCATACACATGCAGACAGTAGTGTCATACCACACTGTAAATCAATAACAGTATCCACACCTCTACAATTGCCCCACAGTTTGATTTAAATAATCAATTTCTTTTAAATAAATAACAAAGAAATATCAAATCGGTTGTTTTATCAGTTGTAAATTTGAGTCACCAAATATTATTTGAGTTTAAAAAAATTCAAATAAATTGTTTCCATATAGATAGAAGTCTAAAATCAAGTGTGCTTTCTAAAAATCCAAGTACCCATGGAACAGAACATGTCTGAAAGGGTTCATAGATGTATTCAAATATATATATTATTTTAATAAAATCTTATAAATAAATATATATATATATATATATATAAGATTTTATTAAAATAAAAAATGTATTTAATAAAACATCCAATTAAAAAATCATGATTTTTTCAATCCTGCCCGTTGCACTACTCACCTGTTTTTGTGCTGTTGTTGACGGAATCTGTTGTATTTGCTTTATCTACAGGCTTCTCCTTCGGTCGATACGTTTTCGCCTTATTGAGCAGGTACTTCACTTCACGGTCAAGCTCTGCTATCTTGCGGGCGATGTCCTCAATCAGGTAGACAGGTTTCTCTGTCGCAGCTAGCTTGGCCTGGTCCTTCTCGAGTTCTTTCTTCCATTTCTACAGGCACATGACAAACAATCAGTCCAACATCCAGTAACAAGCACAGAGAAGACATGAGGCAATTCATTCTCACTGTACAGCACCTTCTTTACACCACTATGGCATTTCTATGGATTGTGTCTAGGAAAAAAGTTCAAAATAAAGTATTTTTAAGGAATTGTTAAAGTTTTTAAAAGGAATGCTGGGGGCAATGTGACTAGTTTATCCCGAATTGTTTCTAAAAAAGATATGTTCACACAAAAACAGAAGTATGCAATAGGTCATTCAACCATGAGATATTGTGCAGAAGACACAATTTAGTAATTCCTTGGTGACAATGTCAGAAAATAATTTTGAGCAACATTCCAGAACATCAGTATACTTTTGCCATTCCTGATGACATCAACTACATCGCGGGTGGAGTGGCGGGAGGGGACCATTTTTTGGGGGGGGGGGGGGCATTACGGAAATTTTGTTGGAGGGCAAAATGATATCAAGTGAAGTGGTAATCTGATACAGACAGGTCTAGAAATCCGTTGTAAAATCTAGGGTGCTTGGAACAACAGATTACTGGTAAAATGGAGCCCTGCATTAACTTTGGTGATCAGTGTGGATTTGTTAGACTTGGTCATGGGGCAAATTTTATTGTTAAAGACATATTTTACAACCACATTTTCAATGCTAGTACGGTGCAGTATATTTTGCACACCATAACATATTAAACAATTAAAACAAGCACCACACACAACTTCACTCAAGTTATTCAAAGTACTCACATTGCCACTGTAGCAGTGACCCCATGTGCCTAAATATATCTCATTCCTGCCCACCTTCAGATGTTTTTAGCTGGAACAGCCCTAACTTCCAAGAAAAAGCCTTCGCTGACTGCAAGGACATCCCTGTGAACGCTGCAGGATGCTACATGGTAACTACAAACCCCCTGAATCAGCTACCACTGGGGCGCCTTACCTTGGTTGAGTTAATGAGTTTGTCCAGCGTGTCGTATTCAACCTGCGTGAATGGGAGATCCTCGCCGGTGTAGTTACGCATCGACATAAGGAAGTGACGTGTATAGTTGAGCATGCCCTTAATTGCTTCTTCTGCCTTCGGTCGTTCCTCCAGCTCTCGCACGCGTTCATAAAAGTCCCGCGTCAATGTCTGAAGCTCCGTCAGTTTATCCTTGTAGGCCTGAAGAAGACAAGTGAACTGACTGATCGGTTATTGTCCCTCAGCAATGACGACACTGCCTATGATTGCAACCTCTGACACCAATGCTTTAACCAGATTTAACAAAATGGCCATCCAAGGCAAAAGACCCTGATGGCAAATGGAAAAAGAAACCATTGGCTTATCGAGAGTCCAAATATGTTTCATTTATGTGTCACCCTTGTCAGATATTTGTCAACTTTATTTTTAAACATATCCACGCTACCAGCATTTACACAATCTGCAGATAATCTGTTCCATTCATTTATTGTCCTCAGTTAAGTGAGACAAAAATATGTCTTATCAATATTTTCATACTCATTCAATATCTTAAAAACTTAAATTTGATCTCCTCTTAACCTCCTTGTCGCTATGGCTGTTAAACCACATTCTTTTAAGAGCTTCATAACTAAGGTCTCTCAGTTCTGGAATCATGGCAATGGCTTTGTCATAAGACACTGACCTGATTTGCCAAACACTAACTCGATGGGAATGCTTTCCCAAACTATAATTATGAATTAATCACCATCAGAATTAAACACTCCCTAAGTGCATGTTATTAGCTGTAACTCCCAATATGATGTGAATTATTGTCAAAAAAGGAATGATAATAATACCTTTATTGGTCCAAATAAAGGATATACATTTGATAAAACTAAATAAATAAATGAAATTGTTGTAGCACGCATTCACCAAGGATGAATAAAGTGAGGCTGAGGTCAAGCCCCAATCACTGCCCCCAGTGGAAGTTAGCAGATGTTTTTTTTGCCTAAACTAAGTGTGCCAAGTTTTCTTAATCAGGACATGTTCATTTTCCAAGCCTCTATTTATAAACATTAACTCATACAAGATTTCCCATCACTGAGAGCAACATCAACAATAAAAATTCCTGTTCCTAACCAACGTAACATTCTACAAACAATACCTGGATCGGGGTTTGTTCGTCCTGCTCGTACAACCAATCAGATGCCTCACTCATGGCGGTGCGGATCTTCTCTCGTTCTGCTTCAGTGGAGCATTTCTCGTAGATGGCTTGATAGAGTCGGTCCTGAGCCTCGACAGTGAAGCTCTCCAACTCATTCTGAGCCTTCTGAAGGAGGTGTTTCTCCACATCTTTCTGCCTCAGTTCCTCGATCCTAAACAGCCCAAACTCTTATATCCTGCATACCACACAACTACAAATATCACATCGTCAAAGTTAAACTCACATGCTAGGCGTTTGTTAGATAATAGACACGACTGCATCTTAAACAGAAAAATAATTTTAGTTAATCATCTGGGCAATCCCAGATGTGCTAGTTTCAGATCTTCAATGCCAGATATACTAGTCTAAGATCATCAATGCCAAACGTATTAGTTTTACATTGCGAATCCCTTGTATTGTGAGACGTTACTGAATTGCAATAAATATGTATCAATAATTAACACTATTTTTAATAGTTCTGACACATACGTCGGACTACAATGCTTGTGAATCTGTGTACTGTAGTTTATATGATGCAAGACTCATATTACTTTTTTCAGTAGCATCCACTGGTAACACAAGGAAGGAGATGTATATGTGTTGCTGCTTCTGTAATCACTTCAGTGACACTCACATCTGTTTTGAAGCCGCCTGTTTCCCGTCTGATGGTTCCTTCAGATCAATGAATTCTACTGATGTCTGGATATCTTCCTTTATCACGATGGGCTTTGCCTTCTTTTTCTTCTCCTCCTTCACTTCTGTCTTTTCATCCTTCTCATCTTTCTTTTCCACCTGTGACAAAAGCCAGACACGCGTCAGTGTCACTGTGATGTCAGTGGCATTATGACGTCAGTGTCACTGTGATATCAGTGTCATTGTGACGTCACTCTAGTTAGGCACAGAAATTCATTGTTTAATCCACCAAAACTGAAGAGTTATTTTTAAGGACTCTGGTTTGACTTAGATTCGATCAACTTTAGAGTGCTCCAGTTTTTCAGGTGTATCTACTTTATTATTAAATTCTTATTACTGCAAGTAGCAGTTACTTTGTAAGGAATGGTTTCCACTACACAATTGTGCCAGATATTCCATTGAATCATAAAAAAGTGTTGATTACGCAAGGCTTGAAACGCAAACATGGTGATAATACATCAAGACGTACTTATTGTGCGTATTCTCATTTCTGGTTATACATGTCGTTGTCCATGGTATCACTTTTCTGGGCTTCACTTCTTACAATTTGTGTTTATTTAAAAAATATCGGCACACACCCCAGGTGAAATGACATTTTTTTAAATTACTCAAAATGTGTTTCCACTGTATGCTGATAGCTTTATATATTTATTATTTATAAAGTTAACTTTTATAGCAATTACATACCTCTAAATCACTTTTATTCATGGATAAAGCATGTCTCTTTCAAGTAATAAATCCCGTTTTTCAATGTTTGACAGGCGTTTGGAAAAAACTGTGTTTTTCCAATTTGGAAACCTCTGGTAATCTCTGGTAATAATGATGTAACAGCAATGAAGTTTTGATTGATATGCTCCTTATTATCTTCTTTGTGCAACTACGAAGAGATATTCTTTGCTTACTTTGTATAGTTTTAGTGTGATTTTAGTAATTGTAATGTAAACATTTATTTTTAATATGAAGTAATGGAAATGCATTAAATATCTCTTTGTGGTTGAATAACATGAGACATTGTGAATAAGAAACTGAAAGCATTGATACATGAATTATTGGAGGAGTTACAGTGTTTCAAAAATATGACATATTTGTCAAAAGTGGTGGCCATCTTTATTTGCTGCCATGGAAATGGTGGGTCTGGCATAAAAATGTTCAATATATTTTTTGCTCAGTAAGACCAACTCTAGAGTTTGGGCTAAAACAATTGCATTAGCTATGTAATTTGAAAATAAATCCTATCCATCTATTTCCACATGGGGTGTCTCCCCTTAATTACCTACATACTGACATCATGTTGTTGTATGTAGTGTAAAAAAAAAAATTGCAAGGCAAAGAACCATGTGAGGAAGTATTAGAAATACCTATCGTTTCCTCTGGTACATGTACATGTCTGGTACATGTATGTGCCTAGTACATGTATATGACAGGTATATGTACATGTCTGGTACATGTACATTTCTGGTACATGTACATGACTGGTACATGTATGTGCCTAGTACATGTATATGACAGGTACATGTACATGTCTGGTACATGTACATGACTGGTACATGTATGTGCCTAGTACATGTATATGACAGGTACATGTACATGTCTGGTACATGTACGTGACTGTACATGACTGTAGTATATTTATCCCTCTGGTACATGTACATTACATGATCGCCTGAGATAATAAATATTTAAACATCTGGTAACTTGCCAAAATCAATTCAATATAATCTATTTCCACGCATGTGAAACAAACGTAGGCATTTAGATTGGACTACTCTTACATAACTAGTGTTACACCTTGTTCTCTTGCCATTATACGCACCTTTTCTCCCGCTTGTGTTTCTTCCTTCTTCTCACCACCATCATCCTTCTGTTCTGTCTTCATCTTCTTCTTCGTGTCTTTGTCAGTTGCCTTTTCAGTTTCCTCGGTTTTGTCTGACTTGGTTTTCTGTAACAGATATTAAAAGTTATTAGAGTGCCGTGAAGAACAGAATATACATTGCTGAAGTTAATGCTGACGACTCGAGAAGACAGTATCCACAATGGCGACATGAAATACGTTCTTGTTGCTCTTATTCTTTGGTCATTAATTGAGATTTCACAAGTGCCCGTAAATAAGTAAACTAAATGTTACAGATAAACTAAAAAAAGAAAGCAGAACGACAAAGAGAAACAACAACACTGACAAGTGCTAATAAATAATAAAATAAATGTTACAAAAGAAAACAGAACAACGAACAGAAACAACGACATTGATAGCCACAATAGGCAGCCCACACTACAGAACTATGAACAGAAACAACTTTGATAGCCACAATAGGCAGTCCACACTGCATTCTACCCCCCACCACCCCTCCCGGCCAACTCTGTCTTGTGTGTAGCTAAGGAGCAGTCACCACTGGAGCCTGGTGAACACCTCTACACCTACCTCATCCTTTGACTCCTTCGCTTTCTCTTCGCTCTTTGCCTCATCCTTTCCTTTCTCACCAGATTTATCATTGTTGCCCTCTGGTGGTGTCTTACCCTCCTCTGTAGGCTGTGGTTGGGTCAATGGCCATTCACTCAACATTACAAGTACACAGAACCAACAAGTCAGGCAAACTATCAGTTCTCTACCTTTTTGGCGGCCTCTTATCCACACAATTACAAGGTTAAGTGCAATGTTTGTAAGTAACCAAAATGTGAAAGAACAAATGGTGTGAACAAATCTGAAGCAATAAAAAGTAAAAGATGAAAACACACTCATGTGAAGTGAAATGATAACCAGTTTATCTGAATTATCAACAACTTAAAGAGTACTCCAGTAAGACACAGAAACATCCAAACCTTCTCCGTCTTCTCTCCCTCCGTCTTCCCACTCTCCTCTCCACCGCCACCAAACAGGTTGCTCAACTTGCTGCTCAACTCTGGTGTAACACAACACATGTTACAGGAACCAGTAATAGAACACACATTACAGGAGACAGTAACACAACACACTTGTTACAGGAGCCAGTAACAAAACACACATCATTGGAGAGAGTAACAGAATACAGGTTACAGGAGACAGAAACATAACATACTTGTTACAGGAGCCAGTAACAGAACACACATCACTGGAGAGAGTAACAGAATACAGGTTACAGGAGACAGAAACATAACATACTTGTTACAGGAGCCAGTAACAGAACACACATCATTGGAGAGAGTAACAGAATACAGGTTACAGGAGACAGTAACAGCACACACACGTTACAAGAGTCAGTTACAGAACACACATTACAGGAGACAGAAACATAACATACTTGTTACAGGAGCAGGTAACAAAACACACATCATTGGAGAGAGTAACAGAATACAGGTTACAGGAGACAGAAACATAACATACTTGTTACAGGAGCCAGTAACAGAACACACATCATTGGAGAGAGTAACAGAATACAGGTTACAGGAGACAGAAACATAACATACTTGTTACAGGAGCCAGTAACAGAACACACATCATTGGAGAGAGTAACAGAATACAGGTTACAGGAGACAGTAACAGCACACACACGTTACAAGAGTCAGTTACAGAACACACATTACAGGAGACAGAAACATAACATACTTGTTACAGGAGCAGGTAACAGAATACACATCATTGGAGAGAGTAACAGAATACAGGTTACAGGAGACAGAAACATAACATACTTGTTACAGGAGCCAGTAACAGAACACACATCATTGGAGAGAGTAACAGAATACAGGTTACAGGAGACAGAAACATAACATACTTGTTACAGGAGCCAGTAACAGAACACACATCATTGGAGAGAGTAACAGAATACAGGTTACAGGAGACAGTAACAGCACACACACGTTACAAGAGTCAGTTACAGAACACACATTACAGGAGACAGAAACATAACATACTTGTTACAGGAGCCAGTAACAGAACACACATCACAGGAGACAGTAACAGAACACGTTACAGGAAACGGTAACAGCACACACAGGAGCCAGTTACAGAACTCACATCACAGGAGACAGTAACAGAACACGTTACAGAAAACGGTAATAGCACACACAGGAGCCAGTTACAGAACACACATCACAGGAGACAGTAACAGTACACGTTACAGGAAACGGTAACAGCACACACAGGAGCCAGTTACAGAACACACATGTACAGGAGACATAAAAATAACATGCTTGTTACAGGAACCAGTAACAGAACACACATTAGACAGAGCAACAGCAAATTACATTCAATTGTAAACAGTCATACATCACAATGTTCTAACATCAGCCCCATCTCAAATTGCATCCTTTGAGAAAATCCTGGATGGCATGATGGACTACTCTTGAGTGCCAAATAAACGTATAGGCCAAATAAAAGTATAGGGTGGCAAATCGGTCAAATTTAATAATAGTATAGTGCCGAATAACAGTATGAGGAGCATATTGTTCAAAACAAATAATAGTATAGTGCGAAAAAGTCACTAGTGCTGAATAACAGTATGGGGGGCATATTGTTCAAAACAAATAATAGCATAGTACGAAAAAGTCACTAGTATATTTGTCTTTTTTAGCGCTGAGGCTAAATTGCTTGACTTGACGTGAAGGCGTCCTTAGTAAACTATGCGGATCGCCGTGTATTTCGGGGGTTTTTTCCTCCGAATGTGCATAAACTTTGTGCATATTCGTGTTGCGTCACTGCAGATATAGTAACCAGTAACCAGTAGATAAGTATATCTGTGAAAAAATGGGGAATTTTCATTTTTAAATGGCCATTAGTTTTATTGAATTGAATACGCAAGCCCGTTTCAGGGGAAACCGTCGCCAGCCGGTTACACCCGGTTTGAGGCGCTGCGCACGACGGCCATTTACGGTCGGTTTACAAGGTGATAATGGTGTTTTAACTAATAATATACCATGTCGAGCTAAAGATTCTGACCGATTCATCTAATCATGGAAATCTAACGGTCTAACGCTTCAGAATAAAAAATGAAAATCTAGGATCCTCAGAAGCATGGGATCCTGCTAAATTAACTACTCGAAAGGATAAAAACTTAGCCGTCAGAGGGAGTTACATGCAGGCTCTAGTTGGGAGCAGGTGATTTTAGCGCGAGCAGTAAACCGCTCCGTGGATGATTGATTAGCGCTAGCAATAGGGAGTGATAGCGATTGCTGTCCTAAAAGTTATACCCTGCATAATTTGCCTCGTTTATCAGAAAATATAGGCTGGTACAAATGTCTAAATTTAATAACAGTATAGTGCCAAATAAGGTGCGTATAGGGTGGCATTTTTCATCAAATAAATACGCGTATAGGGATGCTTATTTAGCACTCAAGAGTAGCTGGTGGCCAGAACTACAACTGACGGGGACATGCAACATGCATACTGTTTGTACACATTCATAGCATGCATACTGTTTGCACACATTCACAGTGTGCATACCGTTTGCACACATTCACACCGTGCATACTGCTTGCACACATTCACAACGTGCATACTGTTTGCACACATACGCAGCATGCATATTGTTTGTGCACATTCAATGCGTGCATACTGTTTGCACACATACACAGCCTGCATACTGTTTGCACACATATGCAGCATGCATACTGTTTGCACACATACACAGCATGCATACTGTTCGTACATTCACAGACTACCTACTTGAGAAAGTCGACTCCTCGTCTGTTTCGTTCACGTCTGGAGCAGCTTTCTCAAACACCGACTCAACCTGCAGCAGCAGAACACCCCTGGTGGTGAACCCACTCACTCGCTCGTCATACATTTTGTAAGAATATCAGATGGGAGAACACATATGAATCATCAAAAGTCAATTGCATGAAGTGTTAACTATTTGCAGCCTAACTACAGTGCAGTTGCTACCTGAAGAGAAAGTGGTTTTCCAATAGGTCCCCATCCTAACATTTAAGACAATATAATTGCCCCATATGGGTATCACTAAAAAACTGTAGGTGTCGTTCATCAAGTTTACACGCTTTGAGTCATGAATCATTTGAACCATAAGTTGCACATTTTTAGTTTGCCTTAATGTATTTGACGATGCTGAACTTTACAACTGAATACCTGACTTAAACAATAGCCCAACTCCATTTTGGCTGCACGCAGAAAAACAAGTACTTCTAATGTGATTTGGGCTTATTTTTCAAGCTGGTCTGCCTATAGACTCATTCAATAGGCAGACCAGCTTGAGACATTCCTTTATTACTGTGCTATTTCCTACTGTGTTACAATACTGGGTAGGCAGGGAACAGACAAAAAGACACTTACCGTGTCAAGGGTAAGTATTCCACTGTCGTCCATTCTGAAGTGAGCTTTGATGCCCTTAGGCTCTGCATCGGTTGAGTGTTTGGTGTGTGCGTCGTTGACTCCCTTCAGAGACACCTGCTGCAGAATGGTGCTGTCAAATACCCTGCAACATCATCAAGCAGAGCACCAAGTCAATGCCACAAGGTAGATCAATTTATGTTACAACTACATTAATTGCCAGTCAATCGCACTGGAGCACACCTTATGCTAAAATAAAGCCAGGAATGTACTCTAAATATTACTACTGTGTTTCAGTCGTTAGTTTGAAATTCTAGGGATAGTAATAATGATGTACTGCCCATAGAGCCTTTGTTCCACAGATTACGTTCCTACAATTGGGCTGACAGTCTAGTTTATGACAGAAACTGGACAGATTTGGGCCAGACACCGCAGTCTCTACCACCTGAAACCATGCTGGTCACTTGGTGCAGACAGAGGCTAGCAGCAGTGGCAGTGAACCAGCAAGGCCACTGGAAACAGGGCAGACCACATAAGATGGGAAGATTGCATTAAGTTGGGAGTTGTGCAGTATCAGAAGAGACTTACTCGAGATCCTCCGGTCGCATGAAGCTCTGAAGGTCACTGTAGGAAATGGTAAAGCCAAAGTCATTTGTATACTTGTTGAAGGTCATGACCTTCTTCTGTGGATATGGATTGAGTCGACCAAACAACGTTCGCTTCACTATTCTTGTCTCATTCTCTCCAGTTGTCGGGTTCAGCTTCTTGCGTTCAAACTCAACCTGCAGGAGGAAAACGTCTATAAATATGCAAATAAAGTTCTGCAAGTGATTTAAAGTTGTGCTGAGACACTGGCCTTTTAAATTAAATCATGACATTTTTTATAAACATTTTCTTTCCAAATTTAAGGTGATGACGATTGTGATATTCAGTGACTACACAAACAATAGACTGAAATGGAGGCTAAAGTACATGTTTGGGGTACTTTTATAAACTGGAAAGCAACGTTACAAAGCTAAACCTAAATTTCAGGAATAATTAGAAATTTGTGAGTATACATGTATGGGGAAGAGGTTGGCATCTTTGATGGCAAACTTCTTCACTCGGAAGCCCTTGCTCAGATGGGCTGCCTGGTAGACACTTCCCATCGCTGCAGCCTCATCCGTGTTGATCCCTTTCCCCAAATCTTCCCTGTCAACAAACAATTTGATAAAAATAGTTACAGGTGTAACAGTCACTAGACGCAACTGCAAACTGGATACTTTCTGTAAAAAAATGTTTCGTGTTATACCTTTTTAAATACTTTTGTTTACCAGTTTGATTACTTGTGCTTATAGGTGTTGCCATAATAAATGGACATTTTATCACTGTTCTGTGTTGTCCGACTACTTGACATATATCATGCATGGACATATGCTCAGCAATTTGGATTTTTTTTTGCAAAAATGGGGTGTTTTCCAGGTTACCTGACGCGTGCAATATGTTCTGTGCTACCAACCTTCCATTCACTACATTTGTTACAATGCAATACAATAAAACTTTGATTGCACTGAGATCGACGGGAACCCGAGCTCAGCAACAGGTCATGATCAAAGGGTTAAGAAGTGTAAAATCACTTAATACTTTCCAAGTGACAGCAAGACAAGGAGATCTTACCTGGCGATCACTTCCTGCAGTTTCTCCTGGATCTTGGGCATCCTTGTGCTTCCTCCCATCAGGATCACCTCCGTTATCTCACCCTGCAACCACACACCCCCACTCCATTAACAAGCACACAACTCCATGAACAAGCACACAACTCCATGAACATGCACACACCCCCACTCCATTAACAAGCACACACCCCCCACTCCATTAACAAGCACACAAATCCATGAACAAGCACACAACTCCATGAACAAGCACACAACTCCATGAACAAGCACACAACTCCATGAACAAGCACACACCACCACTCCATTAACAAGCACACAACTCTATGAACAAGCACACACCACCACTCCACAAACAAGTGCAGACCACCACTTCATGAACAATCACACGCCACCACTCCATGAACGATCACACATCACCACTTCATGAACAACCACACGCCACCACTCCACGAACAACCACATGCCACCACTCCACGAACAACCACACGCCACCACTCCCTGAACAACCACACACCACCACTCCACAAATAACCACACACCATCACTCCACGAACAACCATACAAGTAAACCATGTACACAGGATGCCTTTGATTAGAACCTAGCGATTAAAAACATTTTATATAGGGTGTATTATTTGAGGGTAGATCAGTGTACACACCAGGGTGACCTCAGAGGACTTGAGTGCATCTTTGACAACATCAGCAATACTGTCAAACAGGTCAGCACACATTGTCTCCAACTCAGCCCGTGTCACCTTCGCCTTGAAGTCCTGATCGTCCAGCAGACCTTCCACCTGGCAAAGTCACATCAGTCTGCTACAGGTACATTTGCGATATATCTTAGTACTGAAGATGTAACACCAGTAATTTTTTTAGGGCAACCAGGAGCCTAGATTTCCGGGATGGGACCACAGATTTTGGTTATGGATATGTAGAGAGTAGGGTTAACGTTTAATAGTGAGCTGTGCGTGGGACAATAGATTTCAAGTGAGGGATTGTCAATAAAAGCTTCAAAAAATCACTGTTTAACACAAATAACTGCTAATTATCTATATATACTGTATGAAGCATTGAAAGTGTCTACAGATATTCATCGACGATGGCAATAACATTATGTGCACATACTGACTGATCTTATAACCGCACATTAACCATTTACAATAACCAATTACACAATAAAACTGGACAGGACACTGGATTGTTTTATCCTAAACAAAATAACAAGAAAATGGTAAAACAAGATGTAAATGTGTAGTCATGAATTTGAGAAATGCAATCATTCTCACGAGAATCACCTGATAAACTTTGTATTTTGCATGCCATGGAGCTGAATGATATGCATGGAAGGGGTATTTGGGGGGAAATGCAATCATAAAGAGGCAGTCACCTGGGCGTAATGCTCATTGTTTGCACTCAACACATGCTTCACCCTATTTGCTTCCTTCAGTAGCTTCGCCATCGCACGTGTGTTCGTTGTCACATCTATCTTGGTCTTTTTCTGCGCATTGAACACTTTTGCGAGATGGTCCCTCAATCGTAGTGCAAATTCCACGCCCCCGAGCCTGCGATCGTAACTAATGGCAACAGAAGAAACACATAAATGCAAAATTCATAATAAATTTACTGATGATCAATTCACCTTCACCCACATGCAATAAATTACTTGCCCTCCTCATAGGGTTGTGCAAAAAATGGGTGACATCAAACAATAAGGTCAGGTTACAGTTGACAGATTTGACTGAACTGACAGAGGACACATGTCTACCTACCCGATCCCTTTGATGGTCAGCTGAGGGAACGTGTCCACGATGCCAGTAACAGCGTTCTTCGTCTTTACCACTTGGTACCCTGAGGGAAGAAGATATGCAATATCGATAATGAATCATTGGTGTGAAACACTTGACAAAAATAAAGACTACAAACTCAGTCAGTCATGACTAAATCTGTTGGTTCACCATGTTTTCATTGTGTCCTTCCAAAGGATTAATTGTATAAATCCTGGAAGTATTCATATAGTGGCATATAGCTAAGTAATATGCGGTTTAACCCTTTATAAATAAAATGACTTACACATAACAGACAGTTTAGCTCCGTTTGAGAAGTAATTCTTCAGACACTTCCTGAAAATATCACCCAGAGATCATATAACAAACATATACA
The DNA here is from genome assembly GCA_033239005.1 of Lamellibrachia satsuma. Classification (NCBI taxonomy): domain Eukaryota; kingdom Metazoa; phylum Annelida; class Polychaeta; order Sabellida; family Siboglinidae; genus Lamellibrachia; species Lamellibrachia satsuma. Next base: position 3,040,456 of record BSQZ01000001.1, on the reverse strand, counting down.
AGACACGGGCCATGATCAAAGTTACAGAATCAAAAGAGTTGCCCTTGACAACTGTGAAACACCACAAACTACGACCGTTCAACCACACATCAAGACATAACATGCTTGCTTCAACGCTGCGCAAATGAAGGATGGGTTTTGCTGATGTTTCCAGGCATGTACTCCTACGATCAGCCCAGCCAAGGGCTCCCAGGCATGCACTCCTACGATCAGCCCAGCCAAGGGCTCCCAGGCATGCACTCCTACGATTAGCCCAGCCAAGGGCTCCCAGGCATGCACTCCTACGATCAGCCCAGCCAAGGGCTCCCAGGCATGCACTCCTACGATCAGCCCAGCCAAGGGCTCCCAGGCATGCACTCCTTCGATCAGCCCAGCCAATGGCTCCCAGGCATGCACTCCTACGATCAGCCCAGCCAAGGGCTCCCAGGCATGCACTCCTACGATCAGCCCAGCCAAGGGCTCCCAGGCACGCATTCCTAAGATCAGCCCAGCCAAGGGCTCCCAGGCATGCACTCCTACGATCAGCCCAGCCAAGGGCTCCCAGGCACGCATTCCTAAGATCAGCCCAGCCAAGGGCTCCCAGGCATGCACTCCTACGATCAGCCCAGCCAAGGGATGAATGAGAACCAACATAACAGACAAACTGTGACTCACCGACAATGGTCGCAGTTGTACTGCTGGCACCCATGTCAAAAAACATGTAGTACACTGGAGTGGAGTTGAAAGACTTCCGACGGAACACGCCGTAGTTGAGTACAACTGAAACAAAGTACATTATCAAAGCTGAAATGTGCTTGCCTCGTCTCACTTCACAGACAACACGCAACAAGCGTACAACAGCTTCTGTTCAAAAAGCAGCAGGCGTATCTCTCAGTCAAATCTAATTTGTCATAAATCAGTTTATTATGTACACAATTTCTATAAAATTTATGTTTACTTTGATTTACTGTACATGCCTTTAACCAATTAGGCCCAGGGTTGAAAAAAAATCATGATTAAAAAAAAAAATTTAATCGGATTTTTTATTTAAATCGGATTTAAAAAACAACATTTTTTATCTGGTATATAGACATTTATATAGATGTTTATATTTATAAACTCTTTCAAACGTGTTCTATTCAAATCGATTTGGGTACTTATCTTAACAGAGGGTACATGACTTTTGCTTTTATAAAGACATTAGGCAATGTCCACAAGGCCTCACCCCCTGTAGCTGCATAATCTGTCTTGGAAAGGAAAGCATGCTGTGTGTCTGTGGCTGTAGCAGTGCTAATTATTGTGTTGCTGAGAGGGTGGATTACCACCTGTCCAGGGTTCTGTGTACTCTATGGGTCTCCAATCAGACTGCAGACTGGTACAGTATTAAACAATTGTCACTAAGACTGTTTCACTTCAGTCAACATACTGAATTGGTAACAACTAGCACAAGCTCAAAGTGGACTTTAACCCAGGGCTTCTGACTTGAAAAGATACTTCCTCTTGAAGACAATACTACACAAGTGTGCGCACATTGTGCATTTGTATTAAAAAACATACAAAACTTTGTTGATCTCGATGCTTGTAAACAATTATTTGTGTTAAATTCATATAAATCAGCGATTAAAAAAATCATAAATAAAAAAATCATAAATCAATGATTTTTTATTTTCTTTTGGAGTGATTTAAATCATAATTTAAATCAAACAACCCTGATTAGGCCCCAGCATTCTATAAAAACATGTTTCCCTGTTCCCAGGATTTCTGGCAAATTTCGAGCAATTTTACCTCCTTGTGTTCAGAAATCTGTAGAAAAAACTATTCAATATTAACAATTACAAGTTGTGTTTATTTTGAAGAGTAGTAATTTCTCCATATGCCTGTATACATAGAAATAGGATATATTAATAAAATGTTGACATTTGATCACAATTTGCAGACAAAATAGTAAGTTTGTTAAAACTTTGAAAGTTATTCTACCTTGCGACTGACATTTGACAATGATCCCATGCTATAACCCTATGCAACCCAGCGAAGAAAATGTAGCTATATGTGTTAGCTTTGTACCACTGAAAAAATTATAAAATTCTGACGATTATTTTTCAGGTTACACCATATTTTATCATGACAAATATCAAAATAAATATTTTCGAGATGGCGTGAACAAAACCAATGAAAATCAAGATTTCCGAAAGGGCAACACATGCATGTAACGAGCTAATGTTGTTGCAAAATGTATCCGCTAGGATGTGGCAAAATTTGGTAGCGTTTAGTTCAGTAGTTAGAAGGTCCTGTATGCAGCCGGCGATGGCCGTTCCAGGACTGCACAGAGCAGCCGGCCACGGCTGTTGCGGGTTCTAATGGGTTAAACAGCTGGTCACAGGTCCCTTCATTCCTCTAGTTCGTCATTTGGTGAAAAATCTTACCTATCTAGAATCAACTACTACATGCTACCTCATTTGTAGAAATGTGTTACTTAATTTCAGTGAAATCATCAGACAAATAGAAAAAATATTACTTAAGCTGTGCATACACTACATATTACTCAAGCTGTTCACAAACTACATATTACTTAAGCTGTGCACACACTACATATTACTTAAGCTGTTCACAAACTACATATTACTCAAGCTGTGCACACACTACATATTACTCAAGCTGTTCACAAACTACATATTACTTAAGCTGTGCACACATTACATATTACTTAAGCTGTGCACACACCACATATTACTTAAGCTGTGCACACACTACATATTACTTAAGCTGTGCACACACTACATATTACTTAAGCTGTGCACACACTACATATTACTTAAGCGGTGCACACACCACATATTACTTAAGCTGTGCACACACTACATATTTAAACACCAATGAACCTGACTCGCGTTAGGCTAAAAGAACTGAGGAGGGAGATTTAACAGTTGATGAGAGTTGGGGCCTCACCAGCGGTGTTGTCGTTCATCAGTTGCAGTACCTTGAGTCCGGCCATATCTCCCGCCCTCATAACACTGCGTCTCTCGGCCTGGTTGAAGAAGGTGGGGACGGTGATCACCGCCTCCTTGATAGGCTGCTCTACAAGCAGGACAGTCACGTCAAACCAAAGGGCCAGTCACGTCAAACCAAAGGGCCAGTCACGTCAAACCAAAGGGCCCAGTCACATCAAACCACAGGGTCAGTCACATCAAACCACAGGGTCAGTCACATCAAACCACAGCGTCAGTCACATCAAACCACAGGGTCAGTCAAGTCAAACCACAGGGTCAGTCAAGTCAAACCACAGAGCCAGTCAAATCAAACCACAGGGTCAATCACATCAAACCACAGGGTCAGTCACATCAAACCACAGGGTAAAATCACATCAAACCACAGGGTCAGTCACATCAAACCACAGGGTCAGTCCCTTCATTCCTCATACCCGTTGTAATGAAATGCATTAACAGTAACACATCATGGCTGGCATTCTTATGACAAACAACACAGCCTGTTGAATAAGTCTAATTGTTAAGAAGCTAATTACCATATGTGACCGCAGTACCGCCCACCTCCCAAACATTTGGAGTTAACAGTCCACCTGCTTGCATTATCGCACCCCCACATAAAGAAAAATATCTATGATCAAAATGTAGACGATAAACATGCAGAAACATCTCAAAATGGGCAGAAAGTTATTGAATATTCGTTTCGCTGTCTGCTCGATTGTTTCTGGAGTTGGTTGGCACTCCAGGCTGCTTGCACTAAAAAGCTCTCAAACTCGCCAATTTGGTCCAGTTTGTCTTCTTTTTATATCATTTACATGTGTCCATGAAACAGACCATGTAATCATAACTGTCATAAATAACAGCTTGACACTTATCGTCCTCACAAACCTGCAAAGTCTTCAGCTGTCTCCTTGGCCTTTTCCAGAATCATGGCAAGCAGTTCCTCGGGACTGTACTTGGTCTCACTACAAGCAAACAACGCACGTACCCACAGTTAGTAATGTGACCACGAGTCCCAATGTCTCTCACTCCAAGAAACAGCAGACAGAGTCAGGAAACACATATACAGCTGTTTTTACGAAAGCGTCTGGAACAACTAGAACAATTCAGTGTTCAATCATTATAACCGAGTCACTATTTCTTGGACACAGCTTGCATACAAGTGACTAAGACTGGTGGTTTGATATGTCACATGCATAAACATGCATGCACATGATAAAGGCAATGCAGAAATGATAGAAAAGCAACACGAACACTTGTAATGACAATTCAATGGCTGCCTAGTGTTTCATGGGAGATACCTTGAGAGCAACGCATGCAGCGTATGCGACCACACCGAATCACATGAGAAATGTATCTCAAGAACTGTCAGGATGTGGAACTCAATAACAAAACTAAACAGCTTTGTGTGTGCACACATGAACAGCATAACCGCCATTACAGAGATGCGAAAGGTGTAACAACGAGATTGGATCACCTGTCGTGTTTGAAGAGGACGGTGCCAGTCTCGGGGTCTGCCTCCATGTCATAGTAGGGGAACCTCTTCTGGAAGTGCTTCACTAGTGGATTCGTGAACTTCTTGCCCAATAGATCATGTAAGTACCAATACGACTGCTTCGGGAAGCGCACCCCCTGGTGACAGATCGCAGCATGACACACCACAGATGCACGCATTTAAAGGTGCAAAGTCTGATCATTTCTTGTCATAAAACAATGTTATATAGTATAAAAATGTTTATATGGTATAAACTATAATCTATCCTAACAACATGACCACTGAAATGTGTTTTAACAAAGTACTTTTTTTATATGAATGATTCGAGTCAAATTACATGTTCACGGGGGCAGGCTACAAGACCGACTGGGATAGCCATTGTGCCTACAATATGGAAATATACTTGTTTCGCTAACTGTTAGTATTTTTGTTGCATTACGTGGCCGAATGAATGGCAAAGTCAATTCATAAACAGAAAATGGTCAAATTATATTTAAAAACTGTGGTTCATTAAAACACATTTGGGCGGTCAAAATGTTAGAATAGATATACTCTATAACATGGGTTTACACTATATAGCATCAGTCTATGATAAAAACAATCAGACTTTATTCCTTTCAGCACAATATTTTCAGATATTTTTTATCATTTGCTATGACCCATTTACAAGAAGAAAACATTTGTTGCACATACGAAGTTGTCAGAATCTGATGTTTGGACTCCACTGAAATGATTATGAGGGAACTAGGACACAATGTCCCACAAGTGGACAACATCCGTGTTCCCTTTTACATTAACTTTTACAAACACCACTTTTATAAACTTTTGGCAATCGACGATACCAATGAGTTACAGAATTAGGGACGACATCAATTGAGCTGCTAGTAAATCCAAAGCACACAGGCCTGTTATTTTACAGTGGTTTCTGACAAGTAAAAATGCTTAAATAGACGCAGCATGTGAACATACAAGGTTGGATGCAGGATCACTGAACAAGCGATCTCCGTCCCTCATTGCGACGACAACGGGCGTTTTTCTGCGCGATTCCCTGCAGCAAATAAATCCACATGATGGAAATGATGTTATGGCAACTTCTCATTGTACAACGTCCTAGAACAACTATTTGAATAATGTGCCATATAATTTCTTTAGTATTATTACCAAGACAAAATTATTGTTTAATAGGGCTACCCTGCATGCAGATAATGTTTAAAGAACTACTGATACTTTGTTCAAGCTTTGCTCATTTGTAAATTATGAAAAAGATATATGGCCATAAACAGTGTTGGCAATTTCCCGGGAAATAAGAGTACTTCCCAGGACGGTGGGAAATACCGGGAAATACTGGGAAATACTGGGAAATATGGAAAGTATGTTCTTACCTGGTTATTTAACACTCGATGCTAAGACATTTTGTTCATGGGTCATATGGCTCATCATAAATAACACATTATCTATCTTATCTATATCATGATCCCTTACTCTTAGCTACAGAAGTGTCATTTCACAAAAAGGTGTCAATCTTCATTGTCTTTTAAAAACACAGTGGTACAAAGACAGTGAATGACAGGTATACATGGCTTCATCTTTACACTGTTACTCAAGCATGTACCAGGTTCCAGTGTTTGTTTAAGAAGAGTCATTTAATTGATTAACAAAAGGTGTCAATTATCTCCACAGTGACAGTCCACAGACATGAGCTTAAAACAGTTAAAGGGGGTGCTAGTTGTCAATTTGCTGTCAATTAGTTTCACAGCCAATCACAGGAATAAGTGCTAAATGGCTTCATATCTTGCTAAGGTATATAAGGTTTCAGTAAATTTTGTCAGAGCACATGTATATTATACTCTCAGTCTAGCAGCAACTTAACCATGAAAGCCAAGAATCCAATATGGGGTTTCTACACTATTACCGTAGAAGGGAAGAAGCAAACTGCGAAATGCAACGACTGCCAGACTATTGTTAGCGCGAAGGCTGATCGACTAGAGTCACAGAGAAAGATGTCCGGGTCTGCCAAAACAAACCCACAAACGACGACATGAAGAAATTGAAGATGGGCCACAGGAAGTTGAGACCGAGGTGACTACTACTCCAGCAGCCAAGTGTCCCAAATTGCAGCAGAGCAATATCAACAACTATGGGTGGTACCAGACAGATCACAGAATGAAGACCCAGCTTGACCAACAAATTGCCAGACTGTTTTATGCCTGCAACATACCATTCAACATAGCATCACATCCTGAGTGGAAGAAAACGCTAGAAATGCTGCGTCCAGGTTACCAGGGGCCAACTCGGAAGGATTTAGGTGGACCACTCCTCGATACTGTTCACGAGAGGCTCGTTCAGCATATGAAGACAGAGGTGCAAGGGAAAAAAGTTGTAATGATGCAAGATGGTTGGAGCGATATCCACAACACGCCTGTCATTGCTACCAGCCTGCACACTGGCGAGAAGTCATACTTTATGACAGCCCTTGAAACAGGCACCAACAAGAAGACGGCTGATTACTGCACTGCCAGAGCCATAGTTTTACACCTTCAATTAACATACTAACATACACTTCAATGTAATATAATCATATATACAAATAACAAACAAATTAAATCAAATTAAACAAAAAACATATTAAAAATTCTTATTTCCCAGTATTTCCCGGGGCAAGAAATACCGGGAATTACCGCCAGGAAATACCGGCCAACCCTGGCCACAAAATGTGGAATATTAAAGATATTATTATTATTAGTTGTGATAGAACGAATACAGCTATAGTACCAATTCTGTTTTTTACATTTTCTTTTTAAAGTTGGTCTATACACTAAGCCATTGGCAAAGAGGAAAATTGAGAATAAGGCTAAATAATATATTTAATCTACACCAAATACCAATACAAAAAAACTTGTCCAAGAAAACTTATTCTTATAACCAATGATAAAACATATCTGCATATTCTCTCTGCTAGACTGATGTAATATCATAAAACCTCTATAAGACATGCAAAAACTAAGAAATCAAAACCTACAATTGTAAGCAAAAAAGGCCTAATTTATTATTGCATTTTTAGCTAGCAGTATTCTGTGTTCCAATCATGAGACGTTGGTCACACTATGGACATATTCTTTTTAATGTCCGCAGAGCCACCGGAAGTGGAGAATGCGGAGAGGGTCAAATAGAATAGACTTCGGAGAAGGTAGCAACCACCTTGTTATCGCTCATAAACAACATGGATGCAGAATCAGTAGCTGTGTCAATTGTTAGCGGTTTTTTCTTCAGCGACGACATACATCATTGCGCTGTCACGTGTACAAAGCAAACAGAAAACTACATATTTAATTTCATATTTTGTACAAGTGCCACTTACCCTTCATTGTACTAAGCTATGTTTAAAGTCATGTGACTGGAACCTCTCCGCTCGCAACATACCCCCAGGCGGTGAGACCGGAGTGGTCCGGACAGTCTCTCTGGTCTTTTCTCTTTAGTGCGAAGAGATCATGTGACCTCTCCACATCAAATACAATAGTAAATTTTGCTACACGGACAGGTGTGAGTGACAAAAAGAATACGCCCTAGCATTGATTCAGGGTTATATAACTATAACTTACTTGTTCAGAGCAATCTCCATGGGTACTCCAGCCTAAACAAACAACACCAACAATATAACAGACTTGCCTACACATGCAATGACATCCAGTGTTCGTGTACCTGATTACAAGAATTCAACTACTTTTTCATGTTTACATTTATCATGGTTATTCAGTGTATTTTAATGTCATAACTTAGTTAACATTTTTTCAATGTAAACCCAAAAGTTATCAATCCAACAAATCAACCAAATGACACACTATAATCCATATGTGTCTATTGTTGGTGATTTTAGTGGCTTATATGCCTGTATCATCATTGAATATATGCCATTGGAAAGCTGTCACATTATGACTCCTCTAAAGAATATTCTCTAGGCAAATGGTTGAATATGAAGGGTAACTCCACCAAGCAGACAGCAGTTTCGTTTTGATGCGAGTACTACTAATGATGTTTTGATGCGAGTACTACTAATGATGTTTTGATGCGAGTACTACTAATGATGTTATACCACATATTCAGCAATAATCAACGGATGGTATAAAAAACTCAGAAAACTCCTACGAAACCAACGATATTAACTGCATATTTCGAACAAGTTTACTTCTTCACAATTCCAATGCTACGAGAGGAGAACAAAAAGCATTTAGCCTGTGATCAACAGGTAATATAAATGGTAAGAAATTCACCTTGACAATAGCGACTTTCATGAATTCACTGCCCAGGTCGACCGACATCACTGCAAGGCTAGCTACAATCACACACAACAATATATGATAAAATTAATATAAACACATTTTATTCTTGAATGCAACCAAGCCATATACTGACAAGGTTTTTAAATTTACTGACGACTGTAGCATCAACTTGTTTTTGGCATTCAAAGACTGAAAGACCCATATGATTTCATTGAGTTTTATTTCTTAACAAAGCTTTATTGCAATTCCTGTTTTGCTGATGTATTAATGTATTAGCTGTAACAGGTTCAGAAAAAATATGTGATTGTATGATACTTACACGTTTGATGGACTAAACAGACCAGTAGAACTGCAAACAGGGTTGTTACCCCACCATGTGGCATCATCTTGAAAACCTGAAATAAGACACCAATAATAAAGAATTTATAATGTTCAAACTGAGGTAAAGGTTTAACGTTATTTCCCAAATTTATACCAGATTTTCGGATCATGATGGGTTAGCAACAGTTAACGATCAAGAGTGAACAACTACTTTGCACTATTTAAAACAGCAAGGTTTCTTCCAAGTATTTGTATACTTCCTAAAGCTATCCATATTTACAGTTTTCAGATTTTCTCAAAGTATTAGGTGTACATGTCCTAATATATTATAAGAGTACACCATATTTTTTTATTTTATTTTTCAAGCATACTGGATACTTAATAGGATAGATATGGTACTCGAGTTTGAATCCTTTGTAAATGCCCTCATATTCGAAACCTTTGACATTTTATCTTGTTCTCACAAGTTTTATTCTGTATATATTTATCAAAAATATATTCCCTATCATTACTCACCAATAGTTGAGATTGAATCTACTAAAATCTATTGGAAATAATGGCCACTTTGATGGATCTTTGACATATGGGAATAATGGGATGTTGACGTTATACTTTATCTACAGGCACAAATTTACAATTTTTATGACTATGTAATCCAGTCTTTTATGAAGATTGGACCAATTTTCATGCAATAACCATATGAATATATGCATCCAATTAATCAGAATAGTTAGAATTTATGAGTGAGCTTAACATATCTAAAAATAATTTCACAATAAAAATGGGATTGCACTGCACAATCGTAGCATGATTGAACCAGCATACACAATTTTAAGTGCAAATACTTTGAGTGTCACCCTCAGTGGGATGAGGTAGCAGAAATCAAAGGTCCATGAGATGCCCATATGTCTAGGCAGTTAAGTCTGGTCTTGAAGGTATCTATGTTGTGGCCGTCTATCACAATCTGAGGGAGTTTGTTCCAGGAATTGGCAATTATCTGGCTGAAGAAATGTTTGTGCAACTGGAGTCAGGATCTTTGTAAAGTTTCATGGAATGTTCCCAAAGGCTGGTCGATACACTAGTGCTGAAGAATTGCCTGCTGTCAATTCTGTTTCCCCAATATTATTTTGTAGGTTTCTATACAGACTCCTCTTAAGTGTATCTTTTCTAGTGAACAGAACCCTAGAATCTGCAATCGTTCCTCATATCATGTTTTGTGTTTGTGTCCGTGGATTACATATAAAATGGTGAACATGTCAAACAACTAGAGATAACATAAAAATATTTTGTTGATTTATTTGAAATGAAATTACATATAAGAGTAAAGATTTACGGCCATTTAAAGGGAAATGGTGGACACATTGCTTTGAAATATATATACTTGTGAAAATGGAGTCAAATGTTGAAAACATTACAAGAAAAAGGCACTACATTTCAACTAAAGATGTGTTTAATTGATAACCAAATTTACATTTGAAACTGGTCGTTTGAGAACTAATAGATACACAGGAAATAATACGTCAGAGGCAGGATTTTAGAGTAAGTTAGTTCCGGACTCCGACAGGGAAGTCAGTGAGCGTTAATAGGGTTGTTTACCATTCGAAAATTAAGGTAGCATAGTGAATAGTCAGAAACTGGGAATATTGGTTAGAATAAGTATTACTATTACACATATACTATATACACAAACTTATAGACATTTGTTTATAGGTTGTGAATTAAACTGGTGTACCAAACTATCGTATACATTGTTAAATATATATTAGATAAAGTGATACATTTAATTAAATTACATACATAAGGTAATATCTGACATAGTTGTAGTAAACGATTTCGGCAAAAAGGAATTAACAGCAGGATTTTAGCGTAAGTTCGTTTACACTGACTTTGTTGTTTTGTTTACACAGTGTTCTCCATATTCGCTAGGTGGCAGGCTTTTTTTTGTTCATGCGAGCAAAGTTATAGTTAGCAAGTATATTAGCCTAAAGTGTTCTTTTGAACACAAAAACAGCCTTATTCAAGACTAACATAGCAATCATATTAAGTCTAAATTTTGTGATGGCCCCATGCAAATGGCAGGTAAAGGCCACTAGGCATTTAATATGCAACAGTTGTAGCAATATGCAACAGTTGTAGGGTGGACTTCGTAAAGTCCGGGTGCGAGAAGTCCTGGGCTGAGGTTCAGGCAGATAGTTTTAGTTTTGAGTGTAGGGGATGTACGAGGATGAAGGAACTTGAGGTGGAGTTAGAACAGCTGAGGCTGCTCGTTGTGACAGTGGTGGGAAGGAAGCAGGTGGGTTGCGCCAGTGGTTCTAGTGGGGGGACAGTAGATGATAAAGAGGGGGAAGACGACGAGAGAGATGCTAGGGAGAGCTCACCTCAGTCTGGGAGGAGGCTGAGGGGAGGTAAGGTGACAGGTCGTAGGGAGACAGGACGAAAGAAATGGGAGGGAAAACAAATGGATCGAAGGAAAGGGGAGTGGGGGAGACAGTAGCGAAGGAGTCAGGGGGCAAGGAGACGATAGTTAAGGCGATGTGAGTGAGGGAGACGGGAGAGAGGGTGTTAGGAGGGAAGGTGATGGGAGCGCAAGTTAGCCAGGTGACGGGAGGGAAAGGTGACAGGTTGATGAGTGAGAGAGATCCTGATAACAGTCTGCCACCAAGTGACAAGGCTGCAGGACAGAATGTGTTGGAGGGGATCCATCGGAAGAGCTATTCTGAGGCAGTGATAGAGGGGGTGAGAAAGAGAGCGAGGGTATTTGTGGGGGACTCAATAGTTAGGAAGACCGACAGAGTCTTAAACAAGGGAGATGACATGGTAGTTTGCTTGCCTGGGGCCAAAATAGAGGCGATAACTGAGAGGGTAGAAAACATCGTGGGTTTGGGCAAGGGTGGATCTCCTTTAGTACACGTAGGGACAAATAACGTAGAGGGAGGGTACAACTGCCATAGTTAGGAAATACAGGAATTTGGTCAGAACACTAAAGCAGACGTGGGTTGAGCAGGTAATGCTGTCAGGGATTTTACCAGTAATAGGAAGGAGAGGTCATAGATATCGAAATTGCCGGGGGATGGCAATTAACATGCTAGTCGAGAAGCTATGTAGGGAAGAGGAAGTTGGTTTTGTGGATATGTGGGGAAGTTTTGTTGGAAGGGCGGATATGTACATAAAGGACGAGCTTCATCTAAGTGGAAAGGGGGCAGCAGTATTTGCGGATGGACTCACAGCAGCAGTAGACAGTGGCATGGGTAGCATATCAAATATTTTTGGTAGTAAACACTATTTAAACTAGAAGTGCAGTGGGGTTACTTAGAGATGCCTCAAGCAGGACAAGAGGCTACTAGTACAGATAAACCAATAAAATAATGTCCGAAAAACATATCTGAAGCAGGTTGTAGATGCGTGTGTTTAAATGCTAGGAGCATAGTAAATAAGAAAAACGAATTAAACATTATGGTAGAAGATATTGACCCTCACATAACTGGTGTAACCGAATCATGGGCCAACGCAAACATTACAGATGCTGAATTAGGATTGACATGATACGTAATGTTTAGGAGAGATCGAATAGGAAGAAGGGGAAATGGATACCTCAGTTCAGTATTTACCACAAAGGATATTAGTTCATTACCAGTTCCATATTCAAAATTTCAGGAGGCTAAATCGGACTATTTAGGGCAGTTAGTTGCAACTCCAGAAATAGTAGCTAAGAAAATAAAGCCAACGAAGGATAATAAATCACCTGGAGTTGATGGAATTCTGCCAAAACTACTAATAGAAACAGTACAACATATTAGTATCCCACTTGCAAGAGTGTTCAACTTGTTATTAAGAGAGATAGATATAGGTTGAATTCCGCTGGTGTTCTCGTCCCGTGCGACATGGTTCAGACGTTCAATATTCGTAAATTTTTCACTCAAAACAACTGTCTTAATAATTTGTATGCATTGTATAGATGAAGTAGCTGTTAATGATTTGGTATATCGGTCTCTTGCACAAAATGGTTCTTCAGATTTTTTTTAAAATCCACATTCTATTAAGTAGGTTGAAAATTACACCGACTAGTATATAACAATAAAGCTGAGTCTGAACTTCAAATATGTCGCTTGGTCTTGGATTAGATAGCAATTTAACAAGATTGCCATCCCAAATAACAAGTTCCAGATGGCAAGTAGACAAGGAAGCCATTGGCTTATCGAGAGTCCAACAATTTTCTCATGTATGTGTAGCCCGCCCTTATCAATTATCTGTCAATTCTATTTTTTAAACATATTCACACTACTAGCATTAACACAATTATTTGTCAGTTTGTTCCATTCATTTATCACCCTCTGTGAGAAAAAGTACTTTCCCATGTCCAACCTACACTGCTCCTCAACTAATGCTGCTTTGTGTCCTCTGATTCTACTGCCTTCTTTAAGTTTAAATTACATATTCCTGTCAACATCCTCATAACCATTCACTATTTTAAAAACTTCTATTTGGTCTCCTCTTAGTCTCCTGGTCTCTAGTGTTGTCAAACCACATTGTAATAAGCGCCTTTCGTAACTAAGGTCTCTCAATTCTGGAATCATTTTAGTTGCTCTTCGTTGTATTCTTTCTAGCTGTCCTTTTTACGATATGGCCTCCATGCTTGAATACAATATTCCAAATGTGGTCTAACTATTGCTTTGTACAGGGTACAATTAGCTGTTTCTCCTTATACGTGATAGTTCTCCTAATTAGCCATAGAATTTGATTTCCTTTCAAAGCAGCAATCCCACATTGCTCTGAAACTTTCATGTCAGCACTAAATGTTAAACCTAAGTCCTTTTCTTGTGTGGTTCTACCTAGTACAGCATCCCCCATTTTATATTCTTCGTCCATGTCCTATGTGTATACATTTACACTTCCCAAAATTTAATAATTGAATTCTTCTGACCATTTAACTAATTTATCTAGATCGACCTGTAAACTTTGTTTACCTGTATCAGTAGTAACCTTTCTGAATACTTTTGTGTCATCTGCAAATTTGAGTACTTTGCTAGATATGTCATCTTCCAAATCATTTATATATATTAAAAACAGTATAGGGCCTAATACAAAATCTCACCATCTACTATTACTCTGTTTTCTGTGTGTAAGCCACTTTTCTATCCAGTTGATTACATCATTACCTATGCCATGGGCTTTTACTTTAAGTAGCAATCTTTGATGTGGCACTTTATCGAAAGCTTTCTGAAAATCTAAGTAGACAACATCCACTGGTGACCCGTCATCTACCCACTTTGTAATTTCTTCAAAAAAACATAAGAGATTAGTTAGACATGACCTTGCTTTTAGGAACCCATGTTGAGATGTATTTATTAATTATGTTTTACAAGGAATTCCACCATGTGGTCTCTAATTAATGTTTCGAGTAATTTACATAAAACTGATGTTAAACTCAATGCCATTGAGTTTAACAAGACAGAAAATTACAGACCATTGACAATGGTCTGTAATTTTCTGGCTTGTTCCTCGATGCCTTCTTAAATAGCGGCATAATGTTTGCCTCTTTCCATTCTGAAGGAACTATTCTTTCTTCTAGTGACAAGTAAAACAATTTTGCAAGTGGTGTACTAATTTGCTCAACAATTTCTTTAAGCAGTTTTGGTGGTATCCTATCAACTCCAGGTGATTTATTATCTTTCATCTTCTTAATTCTTTCAAAGAACGGTTACAAACGACGATATTACATGTATAAAAGGCAGCCAAAGGCACGGACGTGTAGGGTGCTCTTATACCGTAATAAATAATAGTAATTTGGCAACAGCCAGCCAAGTGAGTATCATGGCTTTCATGCACGCGTATCATGATAGTCGGCCTGCTGTCAACATAGATCAGTCAGCCCAAGAGCGTACGTTTAGAGAGAAAGTGGAGTTAAGTTTGACTATCTAAATACAAGGAGAAGTTACAACTTACCGTCCACTACGACAATTGCTTTCTCTAGGGACAATTTATACCAGCTGTCACGAAAAAACGTGAAATACTCGAGATTTAGTCTGCAAACCCAGTCGGTGACAACGAATGTGGCGCCAGCTGATTGGCTTAGACGCACATCCGGGAGGATTATTTCCACGTGTACTTCCGGTTACAAATATTATTTCGGATACTTTAAAAAAAAAAAAAAATCAGTTGGTCAAGAACTTTGAGTACACAACGCCTTCCAGTATCGCATGGGCACATTTAACGTACTATGACAAAAATAATGTTAACAAAACGCTTTTTTTTAATTGCATCATTGACATTGTCCTAGCCCACTGTGACTGCGCATATCCAGAACAGTGGCGCCACTCAGCATATAATATTATCATCACTGTCACAATTTAATTATCAATTCCAAATGAACAGTTGCGGAGTGATATAAACGAGTGGTTGGTTGGGCAGCGCTAGTGATATATAACGATGTTGTGGCATTAGCACATACATCAATAGAACACCCGTTAGTAAAACAAAACCGCTTGCATGAGCCAGTTGACAACTTAATTGACACATTGTAAAGTATATGCCAGTTTGATTTAATTAGTTTTTAATAACTAATATTATAAGTCATTATAGGAGGTGTTTAATCGATATATTAAGCCTAGATTAGCAACAGAAAAGGTTTCGGAAAGCTTGTAGTTAAACCACCCAAGTGGATATTGACAAAATCCACATGGAGCCAAAGATTGATGATTTTGTTTGGATGGGGCCAAATATTGATGATTGTGTTTGGACGCTTCAGTTCTCCCCCGTGGAAGACGGGTGCTGCCCTTAACCCTGGATTTGGCCCAACTCCAAAAGTTTAACAGTTTAACTTGCAAACTGGGCAAGGAAGTGCTAGTTGAGACGGTGTACGTGTGGATGTTGACCAATGATACCGTATTTAACGTATTTTTAAGCAACCACAGCGCCTTTAATGACAGCGTCTGATTTTGGGAAACTGAGAGTATAAATACCCCAGACGAGCGTTTCCAAGGAGCGGACAAGACTGTGTTAAATTCACGCTGAGGTGTGTATAGTCATGCCGAATTTTATAGGCATCAAAATTTTCAGTAGGGGTACTTCTGGCGGGCCATACATGCTTTAGCATTACATTTCAAAATTACCGGTCAGATTTAACCATGTTTCGTTTTTATCTTATATAAAAAAGTGGTGTTTACATTCACTAGTTTTCTGTACGGTGATATTTATCTGCACTGTTTCTTTTCATTGTCATCGTGAGTGATTATATTGCTACTATGTACGCAGCCGTCTGAGATGATTAAAATCGCTTCGAACCTGGATAACAATATTAATGCGTTGACTATACACTTCTGTGTACGTACTCTATTCATGTACTCATCACTATAATAATACACTCACTGTCTGATGATATATATATATATATATATATATATATATATATATATATATATATATATATATATATACATACATACATATGGGTGTCTTGTATAATTACTACCCCATAGCCATCAAGTGTACAATGGTTTACACTAAAATCCCTAGCCACGCTTCTAGTGGACCGTTGATTTTCAATTACATCGTGAAGGCATCCTTCACCCTTTTCAGGGAACACACCCCTCTTCATTGCTGGCCGATTCCGCATGATTGTTGACCTGTTAGCACTGATACAAATAAATCTTAAGAGTACTCTATCCATGACTAATTGTTAACCATAATCAGGAATTAATCAGGAGTGGGTTCAGCATTTCAGTGTACTGAATATTTTAATTTCCTCTGCACATAAGTTTGCCAATAATGATATTTTACAACTGAGCGTGATAATTAAAGACCGCTCCCATACTTACCCTAAATTAAATACTAACCCTAGTGGATCATATATAAATATTCAGACAATTTCAGAATGACGTGTTGAACAGAAACAAATGTGGGAGAATGTTGCCCCAGTCAATATGGGGACCCACGAGTCGACTCATCGGACCCCATGCATCCTACTGAAAAGTAGACCAGCGTGTGCCAAACTAGGTTTCGTGTGTGTGTGTGCGTGTGCGCGTGCGCGTGTGTGTAGTTACGCTCACCACTAAGTAGTACCTGTATCACATTATGCTAACACAGTGCACAGATCACCAACCACTTAAAATTTCGCCGTCGACAACTGTGTTCTCTAGTATCTTTGGTTCAAACTCCCGACGAGCGGCGCCACTGACGCACACGCGCAAATTTAAATAAACACTTAATTGAGAATTTGTCAATTAGGGGAGCTTAAATTAATTTAGCTATTTTGGTCAAGTTAATTAATTATATTAAGCTCGATTTTCTGGTAAAATTAATTTAATCGAGTGAAAAGTGTCGTTTATGTTTACATCAACAGTCACCGTTTCATTTGTGACTACTGTAAGTTATACCGGTGAAATATGGTTGTATACTTCTTACCTTCAAGAGTTTTTGGTTTCATCTTAACTGTCGCTTATATGCTTGATGCTTGATACCACAAGTCAATTCGAGTGGGCTACAGAGGGAGGAAGGAGGGAGGGAGGGAGGGCGGGGGAAGGAGGGAGAGGGAGGGAGGGATGGACGAAGAGAGGGAGAGGGACAGAGAGAGAGAGAGAGGGGAGGGGAGGGGAGAGAGAGAGAGAGAGAGAGGGAGAGGGAGAGGGAGAGGGAGAGGGAGAGGGAGAGGGAGAGGGAGAGGGAGAGGGAGAGGGAGAGGGAGAGGGAGAGGGAGAGGGAGGGAGACGGAGACGGAGACGGAGACGGAGTCGGAGACGGAAACGGAGACGGAGACGGAGACGGAAACGGAGACGGAGACAGTACGTGATCGGCTATCCGTTGTTTAGAGTTTTTGGTTTCATCTTAACTGTCGCTTATATACGTCATACCTTTATCAGACGAAGGCGTCCTCGTTAACTGTTTCCTTGTTATTGCTTGCTGCAATCATCTCCATTCTGCCAATGTCCCGTACTTCTTATTTCTTCCACATACGATCCGTTATTTTTCAAATTGCCCGCCAAGACTGTGAGACATATCGACGATGACCGGGAGTGAGGGGAGGGGGAAGTTAAAGGGCGCATAACGCCTGGCATACGCGTCACGACGCGACTGGTCTACGACAACTTTTTGAGTCGTCGAGAGTTTGTCGTGACGTGTACGCACTCTCACGACGCGACGCTTTTGTCGAAGACAGTTTTTATCCAGTTTTTGTCGTGTCGTGGAATATCAAACATGCTTGATATTAAAGACAAGTTGTCGGGGTCAAATTGTTGCGTTGGCCAATCAGGAGCCCCACCATAATTATGGGATTGTCTGTAAAAAACTGAAAATGGCGCAGCTTGAGTGTTGAAAGTTCAAGCTAAATTTCCGTCCAAGGTTGTTGAAAGTGCCCTTTGCTGTGCTCAGTCCCGCCATTTTCTCGTACTTCCACAAGATTCCACTGGGCAGTCGCAGGAGTTCCTGCCAATACCACCAGGAGTGCGTGCATCAACCTGTCGCCGGCGCGAGTCGCGTTGTGACGTGTATGACCCCCAAATTTGTCTCCCACGAGTCTGAGACTAATTGTCCCAGACAAGTTGTCGCATCGTGACGTGTATGCCGGGCTTAAGGAATGTCTATGCTGAGCGCCAAAGACTGGCTGGCAAACGACTTGAAACAAAACCGAATGTTCAACCTTTAAACAGTTGCACATCATCATTGGCGGTCCCTCGGAACGTGGATAACGTCGGCCAATGGACAACGCAACACATAGTCACAAGTCAATTCGAGTGGGCTACAGAGGGAGGAGGGAGGGAGGGGGGGGAGGGGGAGGAGGGGAGGGAGGGAGGGAGGGGGGAGGGAGGGGAGGGGGAGGTAGGAAGGGAGGGATGGACGAAGAGAGGTAGAGAGGGAGAGAAAGAGGGAAAAGGATAGAGAGAGAGAGAGAGGGAGAGAGGGAGAGAGAGAGGGATAGAGAGAGAGGGGGGGAGGGAGGGAGGGAGGGAGAGGAGGGATGGAGAGAGAGAGGGAGGGAGGGAGGGAGAGAGAGAGAGAGAGAGAGAGGGGGGAGAGAGAGAGAGAGAGAGAGAGAGAGAGAGAGAGGGGGGGAGGGAGGGAGGGAGGGAGGTAGGGAGAGAGAGGGAGGGAGGGAGGGAGGGAGGGAGGGAGGGAGGGAGGGAGGGAGGGAGGGAGGGAGGGAGGGAGGGAGACGGAGAACAGAGATGTTAGTCGACGCGTAGCCTTAGCATCGGCAGCCTTTGGTAGACTCAAAAATGGCATATTTTCCAACAGAAGCATCTAAAAAAGACTGAAATCCAGATTGTATGGAGCCTTTATACAGCGGAGGCTTGGACGTTACGATCACTGGAGATACAATCTATTGAGGTTTCTGAGATGCGCAGCCTGCAATAATATCAATATCAGAGAGGACACCGTTACCTCTGAACCTATCACAGATGTCATCAGACACATAAAGCTCAGATGGTTTGCGCATGTTTGTCGTATGCAACATCGTTAGGCAAGCATACAAACAAGACTTGAAAAGACAGCGGAAGAGAGGAAGACCACTGAAGATGTCTAGTGACCAGATCAGGAATGATACTGGGCTCCCGCTATTGACGGCAGAGCGACATGCCATAGTAGAACAGAATGGAGGGGTGCAACTTCCCGCATGATAGCGACGGGTCTCAATGGCCTACGCTTTTAAGTAAGTTAGGGACTGACTTCTAGGAGGGTCATGGTTTGTTTAGCCGGTCTTCATCAGGTTGTCCGCCTTGTTCTTTATGGCGCCACCCACTGCGTCGCGTCGACTTTTGTCGTAGCTTGCCTCCAAACAGGTCCACAAAGCTTGAAATCCAAACAGTGCTGAAAATTTATTGTGCGGTTCCTGTATTGCAACATCGCGGTATCTGTTACAAAGTGCAAGGTCGACAGTTCTGCATGGTTGCTTTCAAATCCTTCACCAGAACTTTTAATAAAGCAAACGTTATCGGCACGGAGTGGGCTGTGACACATTAGATGCCCACGTAGCTTATGACAGAAAGCTTGGCACTCTGCTTGGAGTGTGCTACCATTACATGTATGTTTAGTAAGCATTTATTGCAGTACACAGCAGATATTTCGACCCGACAGGTACACGCCCACTGTTCTGTGTCAAGTCCATCTGGACCGTTGCCCCGTTATCTCTGCCATCAACTGCTTCAAGGTTGTTGTGCTCCCTGTTGGTCGTACACCAACAGGTGACATTTAAAAACAAAGCCATTTTAAAAACACACAACTTTATTCAGCGGGGCGGAAGTACAACATACGGGGTTACCAACGGGCACACGTGGCTTCACATATTGCAATCCAAAATGGTCCTGATAAGGTAATTAGTACTGAACATAACATTCCTCTCCCCCATGTTAAACAGTTACCACAACTAGTAGCGCACGGCGTAAATCTATTGTCCAATGCACGCGGTGGGCCATTTCACAGGTCCAACCTGTCCGGTGGCTTTACGATTTTTGTGGATCGCCTCAAAAGAACCACCTTCACTCTCGGTTCAGGCGACGCAGACACCCGACTTGCCGGAGTCGGCATTCTGCATACTTACACCACTCTCTACAACCGCATCCGGTTTGCAATACTGTACAATACTGTAGCACTGGCGACTCTGGTGAAAAAGAAGAAAAGATTAGTGCTATGATGAAGGCAACATTTTGATTGACAAAAAGTTGCGTCTGGCTTTGCCGTACCATCTTCTTCCAACTACAGAGCGTTCGAACGACTGGACCATCTTACGTCATAGAGCGGTTGCAGATTAGTTTGTTGTTCGTACCAGCTTGTGTATCCTCGTCTAAATCGCGCACAGCCCGAAAGACGCGCAACCTCTAGGCAGAGTAGGTGAAGGAAATGGCGATATGCTGATCTGGGTCCATCACACGTCTAACTAGTAGCTCTTTGCAGGCATGCACAAACGTAAAGTCGACAATAAAAAAACTTGACATCGTATCCTTCGCAATGATTGTAAAATCTGCCAGGTAGGCCCTATCAGCTGTCTCATTCTTGCTTGCAGTCCACGATGGATGCCAGCCAGATTAGGGATGGAACATTCAACTTCTGGGGGCGGGTTGAATATATTATTTGTCATATTGATGTGGATGCACGTGCGTACGTGATCGGCTATCCGTTGTAGTCGATGAAAACAAGCGAGATGATGCCGACTGACTCAGGAGAAACCATCTGGCGAACTGATGGGCAATACCATCAAGACGAAGAACTTGCATTCTTCAACCGCCTACAAAAGCAGAATCATACTACAACACGACATGACATCGATCATAATAGTAACGGGTGACATAAACGCTAAGGTGCATGACACGGACAACGAAGGATACGAAGCAAACATGGGATTAACCAAAAACAAAGCTGCAGGCCCATATTAACTCCCATTTTGAGTTCTTAAAGAAACTGCACAACAGTTAACCCTCATTATCACATATATCTTCCAAAAGTCGTACAACGTTTTAAGGCAAATTCCCCAATGGCTGGATTCCAGCATTGGAAACTCTGTACGCAAATAAGGCACAAAGCCGATCCCGCAAACTGTACAGACTGAAACGAAGATGACATCCGGCAAAGGTTGATCGGGTGTCCTGATGTCACCCAGGATTCCGATCACTAACCTGTATATCCTCTGCAAAGTCATGGAGCACATAATTCCAAACAATGTGTGGAAACACCTGCACAAACACAATGATTATTATAATTCCCACTTCCACCATTGATTTCAGTCATGACTGTTTTAAAAATCATAACTCCACGACTGTCGCAAAAATTATAAATGGAATATTTAATATATTTAAATGTGTCCATCTTCCAGTAAAAAACAAAACTAAACAAAGCGGACACACTTTTTAGAGAGCCACTTTCTACAGTATCCAACCAAATTAACCGGGGCAAATCACGTCACTGACACAACTTCCATGTCTTCAAAAGTTATAAAAGCATGTGCGTTCTGCTTGCCAATATGATATGGCCATGGTGTCGTGTCCAAACTCAACTTATGTAACATATTTTGGCATTTCTTTACTAAAATAGTCTTCTTTCTTGCAAAATAACACGTTTGTTTGAGATTTTGCATTAGTTCTGCGCATGCCGGCCTCCCTTAGTTAATACGTCACGTTAGTCTAGGTTACTCCGATTTCACAGAAATGCACATACGCTTGTCGAATTCTGTGTAAACCACCTGCATGATATTCTTGAATTTAGTTGCACGAGGTTAGTTTTTTATATCTCTTTTAGCTGCATAGCCCCAGAACCATGCCTTCTGTTTCGCTTTAATTAAGTCATCCATCGAAGAAAGATTATATTTTACAGTAACATAGCTAAACCTATTGAAAAAAGTTATTTACCAGTCAGTTCTGTTCACCTTAAATCGTTTATTGCTTGTATAGCAAACTATGTGTATGAGTCGTCTTGTTTGCTGATCGTTTGGTCACCAATCATCTTGCGTCACGCGTAATCATCAGCGTTCCCTAAAAAGGTGGATGACGTCTGCCAGAGGTTGGTTGTGGGTTCTGAGGTGACTTAGGAGCCCGATTCTTTGCAGATCTTATTGCAGGGGGGGGGGGCAAGAGGTCCCGGGTGGGAGGAAGATGCATAGGTGTTTAGACATCTCCCTCTCCTTTCCCCTCTGCCGCTTCTCCGCCTCGTGAAGTAGGCGGTCAGTCACGAAACGGGCCGCTGCCTGGTGGATGCTGCGGCGCCAAAGTAGATGGTCGGCAGCCATGCATGTCCTTCCAAGTGTTGACGTTAATATGACCCTTCTTCACGTAGTGTTTGGCAGTGTCTTTAAATCTTTTTCTCTGCTCACCACGGGTTCTCAATCTATGAGTCAGCTGGGAGAATAGGACTTGTCGGGAGAGGCGGGCGTCTAACACAGTGGTTAGTCCAGCGGAGCTGATTTTGCATGATGCCTCGAAGCTGGTTGTATTGGCTTCAGTGAGGACGCTGGCATTGGTGCGACGGTCTTCCCACCGGATGTTAAGCATCTTTCTGAGGCAATGTTGATGGAATGTCTCCAGGGTCTTCAGGCGACATCGGTAAGTAACCCAAGCTTCACTCCCGTATAGTAGAGTGGTAATACCAACCACTTTGTAGACCATCATCTTCGTCTCTTTCCTGAGGTTGTGGTCCTCAAAGACTCGGTGGCGCAGTTTCCTGAAGGATGTGCTGGCACAGCAGATACGGTACTGAATTCTTGCCTCGATGGTGGCTTTCTGGGGCAGGTGACTCCCAAAGTACGGGAAGTGTTCAACAATCCTTTGGATTCCTCAAGATATTTTGATTCCGGGAGGTCCTGTGTTGATGCGTGGATTAAGTTGATGGATAACCTTGTTTTTTTGTTGTTGATGGAAAGTAGGTTTCCGTAAAGAGGTCTAGGCTAGTCTGAAGTTATTCTGCAGAGTGGGCAAGGATGGCAAAGTCATCAGCACAATGAAGGTCTATGATGGCAGTCTTCATCACTTTTGTTTTGGCCTTGAGACGACTCAGGTTAAATAGCTTCCCATCAAGCCGGTAGTCAAGCTGAACCCCATGGTAAAGTCGGTCACGAACGAGAAAAAAGGATGGCGCATAGGTAGACAGTGAAAAGGGTCGGTGCTATAATGCATCCTTGCATGACCCCTGTTCGGATGGCGAAAGGCTCCGTTTCAGTCCCATTGAATAGGACAGTTGCAATGATGTTGTCATGAAGAAGTCTCAGGATGGTGACGAAGTTGGCAGGGCACCCAAACCTGTACAAGACTTTCCAAAGAGCGTCACGGTTGATGGCGTCGAAGGCCTTGGTCAAGTCAATGAAGGTCATAAATAGTTCTTGGTTTTGTTCCCGACATTTCTTCTGACTTTATCGGGCCACAAAGATCATATCGGTGGTTTCTCGAGATGGTCTAAAGCCACACTGGGTTTCAGGGAGTAACTCTTAAGTCAGCGGGAGCAGGCGACTCAGGAGAACTCGGGCAAGTATCTTCCCAGCAATGGATAATAGGGCAATGCCTCGGTAGTTCCCACAACCTGATTTATCTCCATTTTTGTAGATAGTGATGATGTTAGCATTTCTGAAGTATGATGGAATTTCCTTGTCATGCCATATCTTGCTGATAAATTCATAAAGTCTGTTTCCGAGTTTCTCGCCACAAAACTTGAGGATGTCTGCAGGGATGCCATCCGGGCCACAGGTTTTTAATTTGCGTTGTGGCAGGTTGGACCTCTTTCCGGGTTGGCGGGATGTCTTTTGATGCTCTCTCTCTGGGTGTTGTGGGATAGACAGGCTGGTGTCGTCTGTCACCATAGATTCACGGTTTAGGAGCTGCTCAAATTATTCCTTCCATCATTGCTGGATAGCAGAGTCACCTTTCAGGAGAGTCCCGTCTTCAGACCGGAGAGGAGTGTAACCATTTGAGCTCGGCCCATGGAAGAAGTTCCGCATCAATGGTCATCAAAGCCTTGGATCACTTTGGCTTTCTCTTCCCACCACTTGTTTTAAAGTCACGGATCTTCTTTTGGGTCTCAGCTTTTATGTGCTGGTGTTCCTTCCGCTTCTGCTGAGAAGTAAGGTTCTGTTTTTCTCTTGCGTTCAAGGAGGTCTTGAATCTCCCCATCGTTTTCGTCAAACCAGTCTTGGTGCATAAGTGAGGTGTGGCTGATTGTCTCATACAAGCTTTGTGGATGGCTGACTTGAAGTGCATCCCACTGCTGTTCAACATTCCTCACAGAGCCGCCACTGCTCACCATTGCACAACTCCACAAACTCTACTTGTTATTAGTAAGATACGAATGATGCAGTCATGAGATCGAAACGAGACATGCACCACCCCATCAAAAAGACAGCTAGTATCACTCAAACAGTTATATTTTATGAGAAAACCACCTGTCCTATCTTACTTCTAGTCAGGAGGCTATGGTTTCCCGGGGGCAATAAATTATTAGAAGATCCCACCTGTTTAGGTGTCTTCTATACATCCAAAGGAGCAAAAAAATCCATGTTGTCAATCATGAAAGGGTGGCAGAAATGTCCTCCATTTCTTAATATTTCTCACTATATCTCTAGTTGTGAATATGCTATTATCGTATTAGTTTTTTTTGTTACATCCATATTTTCAATGCCAAAAAGTTCAAATATCACAATTTTAATTTAGTCACAACAATATTATGAATGACAGCCATCTTGTTTTCGCCACGGGACATTATATCATGACATAGTGCCCCGGATTAATCCGTCAGGGTTAGAAGCTTGCTAAGTTGCGCAAAGCAGCAACACTGGACCCGGACAACGTCATAAGTGTGCATTCCAACCCTGATTTATTAAATCGTATTTGGAAAACAAATCTCCCTACGACAGCTATGTTGCGTATGAAAAACGCCTATTCTATCTTAATTAAATGAGGGCTAGAAACCAGCAAAGCTACACGATGCAGCACTGGTGGACCTCAGCAACTTCGATCTGTGGAATGGACTCCCGCCAACTGTGGTGGATGCCAAGACAGTCCCTCAGCCAGACTATATCAGCACTGGAATAGCCTGGGATATAGGTACCAAAAAAGGCCGATGGCCTAAAATAACCCATTAACCTGTAAGTGTAATAACCCCATAGAAATATGGAGTCGATTAAAGTGTAAAGCCTATAATCTTAGTAAGACCTTCCAGATATGTGTTAGTACGGTGTTACCACATACCTCACACCTACCGCTACGAGTGTTACTATCTCAATCACACTTCCTTATTACCCAGTTTGGTGTACTTATTTATGTCGTTTTTTAATAACAATCAGGCAAAATACCAGATTCGAGTATAGACGGCTTTCAGAATTGATCCACGTGAAACTTGCGTGATTGCGTACAAACGAAACCATAACGACACGTAATTTTCGCGTGTTGTCACCCACAGAGGCAACGGCTTAGTTGGCATTTGTGCCACAAATATGAACACGAAACTACAAAATATCACAGTGATAACCGGCTGTCATAGAGTACCGGTCGTTATCAACGTAGGGGGAACACGTTTCGAGACATATATGGACACATTAGCGAAACGGCGCAACACAAGGCTGTCTGCACTCAACAAGGATTCGCGCAACTATCGAACCAACTGCAATGAGTATTTCTTCGACCGTGACCCTATCATCTTCCGCTCCGTAATCGACTTCTACCGCACTGGAACACTACATCTCCCCAGCGACATTTGTTCTACAATAATTCGGCGGGAGCTGGAATACTGGAACATACATGAAGAACACGTGGCGCCATGCTGCTGGGGGTTCTTCAGGGCGCACAAAGACCAAGAGACGACCGTCAAACTGTTTTCTAAGGCGATGGGACGGGATGTTGATCAGCATCAAAGAAAGAGGTCGCAGTGGAAGTTGGCCTTGTGGACATTCCTGGAGGATCCGTCATCATCGAGGAATGCCTTGGTACGTCGCCGATCGTAAGACAGCTTGTTAATAAGATGGTATGAAATGACCTACTTTTCCCACGAGATTAAATTATTCAACATCCCATTGGCCGAGTGACATAATTTTTACCTATGATGTTTGTCACGCACCTCCGATAACGGTGACTTTTTGAGGTTTGCAATAATATATAGCGGAGATATTTGACCGCCAAAGCGCCATATCTAAAATTGTGGTGTTTCAAGCTACTAGCTTTTTTGTATTCTTCTTTGCCTCCTGTTAACTGTGCTCCGCATGCATGTTGTTGTTGTTATTCGTGGTGGATTTCGTAATCTTTTCTCGCTTCTGTTGATGTTGGTGTCACTGCTGCATATAGTGACGCCATCTGGCGACTACAGATACACCTTAGTCGGTTACCCTAGTCTATAGGAGTACCTCGGGCTCTGGGGTACGGAGACGCAGACCATGTATTGAGTTATTGAAATACACCTCATGAATATCAATCCCAATAATACCGTGTTGTAATGCTAATGATAAGTACATACCACAAGTACTATTACAGTTGGGTCATGTCTGTGTTAAAACTTTAGTTTAGTAGCTAATTTTTTTACATGTATCTGGTTATGAATATGTGTTTGGTCTTTGCAAGATCTATCTTTTCAGAAGCTTGAGTGCTGTTTTCAGTTTATCAAAGACAACTCAGTTTTCTAGGCAGTGAAAGGAGCATTACTCCTCTGTATATTTTGCATTTCTGCAGGTCTAGTTTCTTAGGGAGTCTGACGATATACCGTTCTTTCCAGCACTGCATGGATTGATAAATATGTTAGATGAGTAAATGTCCGCAAATATATCACCGTTCTTGACCACCTTGCCGAGTCCACCTCTGCCCGTGACCTCTTCTTATCCTATGTTATATATTCCTATGTTGGCACATAAATATCCGATGAGTATTGTCATGTCTTTCTCCTTTACTTTGTCGAGCAAACTCTGCAGTCTGTTATAAAAGTCTTCCTTTGTTTCTTCGCTTGTTTGGTGCATAGCATTGTGCGATGCTTAGCATGATCTCTTTTCTTAGTTTTAATGAGGCATGCTTGATCCATGGTCCTGCGGTCCCACTCCCAACACAAGCATTATAACTCTTGCTGTAATTCTTATATTACTTGCCAGAACGCTGCAGTTACTACTGATTTTCTTTCTTTAAAAATTATCAGTATATATATATATATATATATATATATATATATATATATATATATATATATATATATATATATATATATATATATATATATATATATATATATATATATATATATATATATATATATATATATATATATATATATATATATATATATATATATATATATATATATATATATATATATATATAATATATATATATGTAAATAAAGGTTTTTGTAACAAAATCTCTTTTTATTTTGTTTCAGTTCTACAGCTACTGGATTGGCTTCGCGATATTAATGTCCCTCATGTCTATTATCTGGGGCAATACGGACTTGTTGCGGGTCCCGGCGAAAGTTCTTCGCCTACACTTTAACCAGACCGACAACAAGAAGTTGATGCGCTTCGAGACGACAGACCCGCATCCCACCCTTGTCATTGTAGATACCGTTCTTGTCACTTTCTTCATGGTCGAGTTCAGCATCAGGGCAATCGTATGTCCGAACAAGTGGACGTTCTTCACAAACAGTATTAACGTCATTGAAATACTGGCCGTGTACCCGAAGGCTGTTGTCATGACCTTACGCTACGCCGTCACCGACTTAAGCAACCGACCGAAATTGTACATGACCTACTGGTTCCTTAATATGTTTGACATTTTCCGAGTGCTGCGCGCGCTAAAGTTCAACCAGTACTTCATCGGTCTGAGGGTTCTGGTCGTGACGCTGCGCGCGAGCGCCATCGAGATGTCCTTCCTAATGGTTCTCATGGCCATCGGTGCAATCGCATTCGGGATTGGTATTTACTACTGCGAGTTCTGGACGACGCACACTATTCTCGATATGCCGACGGGGACCTACTGGGCGTTAATAACCATGACGACCGTCGGATACGGTGATGAAGTTCCGGTCACAGCTCTAGGTCGAATCACAGCTGTGCTTTGTTCCTTCGCTGGCTGCCTCTTCACTGGCCTTGCTGTACCAATCATCGCTGAAAGCTTCAACCGATACTACTTGTGGGCGCGTTTAATACTAATGCGACACCGCCTCGGCTACATGACATAGCCTCGGTTACACGACATAGCCTCGGCTACATGACATAGCAGCGCGTTGAAGGGATCTTAGACGACACAGCTGACTCCAGCGTGGACGTGCGAATTGTGCTACCGGCAATACGCAACCAGACAAACTAATTAAAAATAATATCCAATTGCTACGTCAGTGGTTAGGCAGTTCTCTATACAGAACGTTCTCAACTTGAGGGGTAATATATTACATCCTCAAACAGGGGTTGTTACATTATATTATATTGTTATATTGCGTAGTTTGAATTATTTAAATGTAGATTTGGTAGACACTGACTAAGATGTCCCCATACGGTACATCTTGCCATTTTACCATATTTTATCGATTTGAATGCTGCGACATGATCAACTTATATACATTTGGTTCACAAGTTCGTGACTATGCCATATATAGCATACATATGGCATATATAGCGTATGTCATCCATCGTAGTAGAGAACAAATCTTCGCAGAATACACATATCGTGAAGTCGTGTTTCTTTTACTGTTGCTCGGGATCGAAGCAAGGGGTGAGCAAGGGGTGAGCAAGGGTCAATATGTTATCTGTCCTGGCCCTGGAAGACTGCACATGAATGCAATGGAAGCGGCTGTAAACTTGGAACTAGTTAAGATATTGATGTGAAAAAATACACGACCCCACAAAACGTTACCTTTAATTTTGTGTGATCTTGAAATTACCTATTTAGTTGACCTATATTTCACATTTGACCTAATTAATGAATTAGTTATCCAAATATTGGTATTGAATGGTATTGTAATTGTCTTCCAATGCCTACTAAATATTATGCAAGCGAGTACCCACCAGGTAAACATTGACCTTAATGTTGTGACCTTTCAGTGACCTAAATATTTTATGTAGATGATTTAATCTTCAATATGCTGGTGAGAACTATTTTGCTCATCTTAATATAATATTTAAATCATATTAGTTATGACAGGGGAATTTACAATGACTGAAAAAGTCGGTCTACCCATACGGGGGGGGGGGGGGTGGAGGGGGTCGTCAAAATAACTGTATGGCACAAACATGGGGCAAACGTATTTTTAGATTGTACTATATATGTGCCTGTACTACACTATCATTCAAGGGCATCGGAAAACTTGTATTATGATTACCATTAAGAATCTATCTTAATAATTATATTAATACACAAACGCAAAAATCACAAGCCAGAGTTAGTGACAATGCTTCGGTAATAGGTGTTTACAGAAATGGTTCAGTTGTTACCTTCTCATTCATTTGGACGAAACGTTACCGATAAACGACCGAACTGGTGGATGATGCGTTCTGCATCCACCGTTTTGTTCTTGTGGACATGCGTAATGGTCAATCGCGACAAGCGTCAAACATCACCAGCAGTATCACGGCTGCTGCATACATGTTAGGGTATATGACTGCATTAGTTTCCTGTGTCGTGTCATCAAGTGTAGTGGGTCTCTCAGCGACATTCACCATCTCACATCTTGCCTTCCATGTTGTAGCTGACGCAGATCACCTGACATGTTGTCTTTGAGCACCTCGTACCACCGGACAATCTAATATCAGGTTCAGCCGCTGTCGTGGTGAGATGGGCCACGTAGTGGTTCTGCGCAACTAACAGTCGTGTGTCCATTTCCTGCAGCAAGTGATCCACGAATGGCCGATACATTGCCCTCAGTCAACACTGCCTGGGCGTGCCAGCTACACCAGCCAACACTGCCTGGGCGTGCCAGCTACATCAGCCAACACTGCCTGGGCGTGCCAGCTACATCAGCCAACACTGCCTGGGCGTGCTAGCTACACCAGCCAACACTGCCTGGGCGTGCCAGCTACACCAGCCAACACTGCCTGGGCGTGCCAGCCACACCAACGGGCACTCTTTACCGTTACTGCGCCGCTTGCTCGCTTCAATCTAAAAATCTCCCA
The DNA here is from genome assembly GCA_033239005.1 of Lamellibrachia satsuma. Lineage (NCBI taxonomy): Eukaryota > Metazoa > Annelida > Polychaeta > Sabellida > Siboglinidae > Lamellibrachia > Lamellibrachia satsuma. Next base: position 3,009,862 of record BSQZ01000001.1, on the reverse strand, counting down.
GCTAGGTATATAGCATTTACATTGTCTCTTCTGTTGCAGATGGGCGATTGTAGTGGGCTCCTTGGCTGATATTACACTGCTTGGAGTGTAGGACGTGGTCATAGGAAGCCGACTCTGAAGGAAATGCTCACTGGTAACTAGTGTTATGATGAAGTCAACATTTGTTGTGGACAACACGTAGCGTCCGGCTTTGAAGTTCTTATCTTCTATCTTCAAATGTTCCAGGGCAGTGACTACAGCAGTGAGTGCAGACTTGAACGTACACAGAACGTTCGTACGACTGGACCATCTTGTCTCACGGAGCGTTTGCAGATCAGTTGTATTGTTCAATCCGACGTGTGCATCTTTGTTTAACTCGAGCTCAGCCTGAAAGACACGCAACCTCTCGGCTGAGTAGTTGAAGGAGAAGGCGATTTGCTGGACTGTGACCATTTTCTAACTGGTGGCTCTAGCTAGCATTCACAACAGTCAAGTCAACATTAATAATTGTGTCATTTGCAGTGGGTGTAGATGGCGTTGGGTAAGCCTACCATCTGTCTGATTCATGCTTGCACTTCACGATGGATGTTAGCCATATTATGGATATACCATTCCATTTCTGGGGGCGTGTTTAATAAAAGCATATATATATATACCATATTGATACGGAAGCACGTGCGCCCGTGCATACGGCTATCTATGTGCCTGTCACTATTAATTGTTGCTACTGCTATTGGTACAATGCAGACACCACGTGTACATGAACAGTAGTTGAACAATCTTTCAGTACGGGACTGGTCAACTTAATAACTCGTGATCAAGAAATGAAAGTTGTCGTCTCTAAGACATTTACCTGATCAATACATGCATCTAGATCCAATGCAGAATTTAATACTTGACCCATATTCCTTTAGCCAAGCCTACGTATGCTCATTGTCTGCATCCGTGGATGATCTCTTGTCCACAAATATGTGATTGTTCTACTAAATTGCCGGGTAACCCGGGACAGGGTGGCCCCCCAGGATAACTTCCAAATTGTACACCATTAAACTACGTTAATATGTATTTAATGCACACATATTGTACACAGATATGTGTGTTACCCATTTGAAAATAATTTTCAGCAAATTGACAACCTAGACGAGTTGCATTTGAAAAATAGAAAGAGTACCCAAAAAACCATCTTGCCCCATCCCTGGCACAAGACGGCCCTCTGCCTGGTTTTCACTTATATGAACGAACCACTGCCTAATCATAAAATGTATACATGCAAATGGTATAATAGCAACATATTAGGCTATTATAGTTGCTAAATTTAAATTGCAGTTAACATATAATATACACATTGCAATCCACGCATAAAGTAATATTGGCTTAGTAATATTCGATCATAATTACAGCCTACTACAGGCAAGCAAAACGTAAATTATGTAACGTTCATATTACATTAAATTTATTAATCATACTTGGTATATGTGTAATACATTTTATACATTACGACCATGTGCATGCTGGTTAAGATATAGGAACCGTCTTGCTCCATATGCATGGGGACCGTCTTGCCTCACAGACACACGTGTCTAACACGGTGTGTACAAAACACATCATACTATTGCCCATTTTGTATTATTTGACCTGTCAACTGATTAATAATATTATTATGTCAACAATTAAGTTCATGATTTATATCGTTATATAATGAGTTGCACCATTTTACTATTGCCAAAATATTAGACCAGAGCGTATAACAGGGCATATAAAAGTAAAAAAAAACACTGATGTAATTACGTATGTCTCGTGATCTAAGCTTTCGTTGTATTAGATAGATGTTAGCTTCATTTTGCACCAGATTTTAGGACGTTCAGAGTTTTATATTTTTGGCGCACGTGCTGGGGGCGTCTTACATGCAGGGACCGCTTTGCCCCAGGTTACCCTATAACTGCAACTTGGTGCCACTGCCTCGTGCATAGTTGTTTGTATTCTCAGCACGAGTCAAACCAGCAGGCATAGTTCAAGCCAATTGACTAGCAATTAATTATCTGGTAGCTACAACAAATGTAAATATTTAGTTGGGTTCGCTTTGCAGAATGTTCGGAGTCGTGACTGAATGAACAATGGCCTGCAGCTTAATCGGTAATTAAAAACCGTTATAGTAGTTCACAACTGCTACAGAATGTATCCAATCGTTTAGGCTCATGGTAAACACATTGAGGTCAAACTGACGTCACAACTGTTACGCTGTTGCACGAGACCCAGCTATATATGTGATCATTTAATTAGACGTGAACATAGTCTGACAATTGTATAGTCTATTTATTTAGTATATTTATGTAGTGTAATAATGACGTCACTATTTCAATTGTTTTTTATGTCGCTGCAATAAAGATTTATTCATTCATTCACTGTTGTAAACAATCTGTCACTTTGGTGATCGATTATATTTACGCGCCCAGTTGTAAACATTGGCTCATGACACTCAACGAAAACATATTTACGCGCCCAATTGTAAACATTCATGCATGACACTCCACGAAAACAACATCATTAAGCCTCAAACCTCGCCTATATGAAACGTTCTTACCATTTAGAAAATCGACCCTATTCACAGACTTGTTGACTCGAGTCGTAAGGGCTCAATCGAGTCTGACTCGAGTCGCCCATTTTCATGACTTGCAACTCGACTTGGCATTCACATAGATGGCTTGAGACTTGACTTCACATGCCAGTTGTCAACAAATCTTGTGACTCGAAACTTAGGCAAAACAAAACCACGTTGCTGTAACAGGCGGCACCGAATACAATTATTATTAAGTACCTTTTTATGATCACCCGCCTAATTGTTCCACTAACAATTACCGCAGACAAAACGCAACAATCATAGTAATTAGTGAACCTGGTAACTTGGGACTTCACTTGAAATTCAGAGAGATGATTCAAGACTTGACTTGCAGGTCAGTTGACTTGATATTTGACTTGACTTGCCAGTTTGCGACTTGCCAACAAGTCTGCCGATTTGTAGAAAGCGTAGTCCTATAATATATACAGACCTACAGCAAAGGGTCGTTTTAGAAGAATACGCTGAATAGCAAATACACTCACGTTTATGGCGTTTTCTTTATTAAATCCATATCGCAGGTTTCGACTCATTTTCGTTTAATATCCACCAGTAAAAAATCCTTCCTGATTTAACTTGGCACCTTCGGAATATGTAACTTAATTTATTTCATTTTATTCAGATAATTATTCACAAATTAAAACGACAGTCGTTGCTGAATCAATGCATTATAGACGTCGTCCACTCGTGAGCCAAACGTCCCTAAATAACCGCGTCAGACTGTGAGGTCGCTTTCCTTACGTGCTTCTTTCAAATACTTACCCTATCGGTGGAACTACCCGTAATCAGAAAGAATTTTATGTGGAACGTTATATTTTCGATATCACAATCTAACTGTGTACCCATAATCCATTGTACAAGTGGTACACTCGTACCAGGCCCCCACAAACCACGGTACAAGTGGTGCACTCGTATCGGGCCCCCACAAACCACGGTACAAGAGGTCCACTCGTACCAGGCCCCCACAAACCACGGTACAAGTGGTGCACTCGTACCAGGCCCCCACAAACCACGGTACAAGTGGTACACTCGTACCAAGCCCATACAAACCATGGTACAAGTGGTGCACTCATACCAGGCCCCCCACGAACCACGATACAAGTGGTACACTCTTACCAACCCCCACAAACCATGACCAGTGGTACACTCGTACCAGGCCCCCACAAACCACGGTACAAGTGGTGCACTCGTACCAGCCCAGATAAACCATGATACAAGTGGTGTACTCGTACCAGGCCCTCACAAGCCACGGTACAAGTGGTGCACTCGTACCAGGCCCCCACAAACCACGGTACAAGTGGTGCACTCGTACCAGGCCCCCACAAACCATAGTACAAGTAGTGCACTCGTACCAGGCCCCCACAAAAGCCCCCCCCCCCAAAAAAAAAATAAATAAATAAATCGGAGTTTTGGCAATGCATACTGCAATGATTTGACGCCGCGAATAAGACATTTGTAAAAGCAAATTTTTATATAAAGTCGGCAGTCCTCTTGAAATCGTTGTCGACGTTTCTGCATTCACTTCGTGAACGATTCGACGAGTTAAAAAATGCCGGGCTGGGCTATCAGGGATGACAAATTGTGCTGAAAATGCCCGCACCCGTAAGAGGAATACTGTATCGAACCCTCTAGAGCGGAAGAGGCCCATTTGGAGTGAGAGTTTTTGTTTTGGCACCTCCATTGATGTCCTCGATGTGCTTTCTTTGGACATAGGATAACCAAAGCGTTTGTAGCACCCCCACAACCCAGCACTGCCACTGTCGTGCACTGGTCTCGGTAGGCTGGTGTCTTTTCAGAGTGCATGACCCCACATTGGTTTACTCTTTCACGTTGATATATATATATTAATTATGATCTAATTTTGCTCGTAGGCCTAGTATGCACGCGTTCGTGGCGCGTGCGTACGGTAATAATAATAATAATAATAATTGACTTCTATGGCGCCTATATCCTCAGGAACCTGAGCTCAGAGGCGCAACAAAACAGAATCAGTAGGCGTAATCGTAAACAAGGACGCGCAAAAGTCAGTATCAGAACGAGGGACAACCGAACATTTATGGTGGAAATGCAATTTGGAATAGGTATGTCTTGAGTTTTTTTCGGAAAATAGCAATAGTTTCGGATGTTTTCAAAGCGATAGGGAGTTCATTCCAGACCCTAGGCGAAGCGACAGAGAAGGCACGTTTACCCAAGTTAAGTTTTGTTTTAGGTACAATAAGTTGTTGTGAAACTGATGATCTTAGCTGCCTAGGGATATTTGAAAGATGCAGGAGACTAGCCAAGTAGAATGGTTGTTGTGTAGATAGAGCACGATATGCAAGAGTGGACAGCTTAAAATTAATTCGATAAGAAACTGGAAGCCAGTGTAACTGTTTAAGTAGTGGTAGTGACGGTGAAAACCGAGGCGCCCTGAGAACCACACGTGCCAGACAATTTTGTACTCGTTGGAGTTTAGCCAAGTCTCTTTTAGCAATGTTGTTTAGTAGTGAATTGCAATAGTCAAGACGGCTGCTAATTAGTGCCGTTGATATTGTTTTAGCAGTAGATATAGATATATGACGCCGAATTCGACGAAGATCACGAATATGATAGAAACAGGATTTACATACTTGAGAGATATGCTGGCGAAAGTTGAAATCACTGTCAAAGATAACACCGAGATTACGAACAGTATCTGATGGGAATGTATCACTGCCAAGCAGTTTAACAGGAAAATGGTTGATGACTTTATTTCGTTGTTGTTTAGTGCCAATAATAATAAGGTCTGTTTTATCTGGATTAAGCTTTAGCTTACTTGATTCCATCCACGACAAGATATCAGTAAGGCAATCACTAAAAGTCGAAAGAGATTCTTGTACATTTGATTGTGAAAGAGATATGTAAACCTGTGTGTCATCAGCATAAAAGTGATGACTGAGATTACGATTAGCAATAACTTGGCTGAGCGATGTAGTATATAAGCTGACCAGAACAGGGCCAAGGACGGATCCTTGTGGCACTCCAAATGGTAGATGTTGTGGGCTGGATAATGTGCCAGATATGTTAATACTTTGATATCTGTCTGATAAAAATGATTTGAACCACCGAAGAGCTGGGCCAGAAATTCCAAAATATCTATGGAGGCGTTGTAAAAGGATTGAATGATCAATTGTATCGAAAGCAGCTGAGAGATCAAGTAAAGTGAGTGCTGTGACTTTGCCATTGTCCATGTTATCAACTATATCATTGTGTACCTTGAGAAGAGCTGTTTCAGTAGAATGGAATCGTTTATATGCAGACTGTAGATCATTTGATAAGTGATGTACGTCGCGTGCGCGCGTGTGCTTACGTGCGGCCCACCATGCCGATGCCTGTCCTCGGGGCTTTTTGAGAGAATTTGCTCAACTGTAAAAAAATTTTCTCAAAGCATCCCAGAAATCCCCAGCAGATTGCATGCACTCGAACCTCTCTTTTCAAAATACTTAGGACGGCCTTTCTGCGTGTACATACATTATAGATAGGCCATCTACTGCCGTACCCTCGGTCTCTGGCACTGGTGTCCGATTATGTTAGTCTTTGCGTCTCTTTAACAGGATTTACCAAGATTTAACAAGACTGTCATCCCAAACAACAAGTTCCAGATGGCAAGTGGACAAGGAAGCCATTGGCTTATCAAGAGTCCAACAATTTTCCCATCTATGTGTAGCCCGCCCTTATCAGATATCTGTCAATTTGGGCGATCGTGCAGCTCTTAACAGCTGCATGATCGCCCTCGTTGTTGTCGGAAATTGATCAGCCTTGTCGCGTGTAATGTTTACTTAAAGTGTTGGGTAATAATAACAATCACGGCAGGTTTGTGAAACGCGTCCTATTTATAACATGAACGTGTCTCAGCGCGTTTCACCTCAGTTTGGCGTCTCTTGTCTGTTTTTGTCGAAGTCAGATTTGACAACAAGATTTAACAAGATTGCCATCCCAAACAACAAGTTCCAGATGGCAAGTGGACAAGTAAGCCATTGCACTGGCTTACCGAGAGTTGCAGTGAGAGATCGTGTTCTGCATTTTGCTACATTTAGAATGCCCGGACTCCTGCATGAGTATTGTTCCCGGAAGCACTTGGTCGTTATTCATTAATTATGTCTGGTTCGGCCAGCGCAGTATTTGTGTTGGCAACAGGCCTGTTGCCAACACTGCCTCCGTCACGCATCGTGGTCATGCAACAGCAAATTTGCATTGGTGCTGCACGGCTAGCCTAGTGTGTAATGAATGCCAAGTCATGACCGGGCCTGCCGTATTATGATTAACGACCACCATTGTTAAATTTGGGATTAGGACCACTACGCCAACAGAACTCAAAAGACTAGGCAGTTGTTAGCCAGTTATCTAACGGTCTTGTGCTTTGGCTCATGGTGAGCGTTGGTTGACCAGTCAACTGTGACGGTCAGCCAGCCAACGCGTCGGGATTGTTTCGCTAGTCTGCACGCTCTGACGACGCAGTGTTTTATCCGTACTGTGGGCATATTTCGACACTTGATGTTTAATACACAACATGGGAAAGCAAAGCAATAAAGTGGATCCAGGTAACTATATCCTAACTTCTATTGTACTATGAGTATTGTAATATTGAGTAAATTAGGATATTACATGTGTCTGATCACATACTTTTTCTCAGGGTAGTTCAAATAGGATGTGATACCTTAACGTACCTTAAGTACACACCTTAAGCACGGTCAATAGTTACCAGTTTTCAGTATTGAGACCAGCTCAAGGGTGATGCCAGGTTTCTGTGTCATACTTTATCATTGCAGAATGTAAGAATTCTGAAATTATTTTATCTGATCAAATTAAGAATATTCAGCATTTGGTATTTTGTACAAGGTAAATAAGATTTTGTTACCTGTTATTTTACAAGAACTATTTAAATTGACCACAGCTAGGGTCAACTTGACCTTTGAACCAATACATTTAAACATGTATTTACAAGAACTACTTTAAAACTAACTGCATTTCTCTGTTCGGTGTTAACCTTTGGAATTCATTAGTTTTAAATTAGATGAAAGATCACGAACTGTGTTAACTTTGCAGTGATTTGCCTCCATCTGTCGCGATCTTCTTTGCTTGTTTGAAATACAACATAGTCAACAAAGTATATAGGCCTAGATTGTGTTGCATAACCGCCTACCTCTAATAGGTCTGATGTCAAATCTGTCTACCACTGATATTTCTCACCAGAAGCATAGAGCTACCAGTGTTACAACAAACTCATCCTTTGGAGTATTCATGAATTCAACTTATACGTCTCCTGGTATGATATATTTGTCTCCTTACAATTTATTTCCTTCTATCTGATGGTAGCAAATGTCTCTCCACTATTTCTTCTCCATTACTTTGTTGTGTTGATGTGCAAACCAGCAGGCACTAGATGCTATGTACAACTCAGAAGTTTCTGGGGGTGGGGGGATGTAATAATAATAAAAATAAAACCAGTAGTACCAGTACCTGTTACATTGTGAACAAGATACGTGTACACGCACGCACGCACGCACGCACGCACGCACGCATGCACTCACTCTCTCTCACACACACACACACACACACACACACACACACACACACACACACACACACACACACACACACACACACACACACACACACACACACACACACACACACACACACACACACACACACACACACACACACACACACACACACACACACACACACACACACACACACACACACCACGCACACACACACACACACACACACACACACACACACACACACACACACACACACACACACACACACACACACACACACACACACACACACACACACACACACACACACACACACACACACACACACACACACACACACACACACACACACACACACACACACACACACACACACACACACACACACACACACACACACACACACACACACACACACACACACACACACACACACACACACACACACACACACACACACACACACACACACACACACACACACACACACACACACACACACACACACACACACACACACACACACACACACACACACACACACACACACACACACACACACACACACACACACACACACACACACACACACACACACACACACACACACACACACACACACACACACACACACACACACACACACACACACACACACACACACACACACACACACACACACACACACACACACACACACACACACACACACACACACACACACACACACACACACACACACACACACACACACACACACACACACACACACACATTAAGAATTGTTTTCCTTATTTACATTCCTCATTAAATTAACATTTTGAAACAGCAAAGCATAGCACTCAAAGCCAATTAATCAGAATAATCACATGGTTACCATGCAGTTGGTTTAATTAAGATATTTAAGAAAAAAAACTGGGTTCGATGAATAACAAGAACAAAGATGGTGGACAGAAGAAGGATGAAAGACTGTAGGAAAGAGGTTGGGTTGCAATGCAGCCTAACAGGAAGATTGGTGAGAAGCCGGATGAGATGGGCAGGCCACTTGGTAAGGATGGATGCAGGCAAACTACCAGAGAGAGCAGAGGTAGAAAAACATCAAGGACGCAGGAAAAGGGGAAGCCCACAGCTGAGATGGGAGGACAGTGTGAGGAGGCATATGAGAAGATCGGGGGAGGATATGTTTCTTATTTATCATTAACTGGTTCAGGCAATCATATCTGATATTAGTGTTGAAGTCAGTCATGTCTAAGCCTGTTATGCAAAGCTGGTTGGAGACCAGAGTCACTGGATTACACCAAAGCATCATTTATGACTATTAGGCAATCACATTTGTGAAGACAGTATTTTATTCAAATTTACTTGTTCTGTTGTAAGAGATCCACATAATCATGTCAATGTGATGTTAAACACATCTTTTTTGTGTGGCCTGTGACATTGTAAAGAGCAACAATGACTTTGTAATGACATTGTAAAGAGCAACAATGACTGTAATGACATTGTAAAGAGCAACAATGACTTTGTAATGACATTGTAAAGAGCAACAATGACTTTGTAATGACATTTATTGTTTATTTATTTGTTTAACATTTATCACATTTTAACATATATTTTAAATTAATTTTGCCTATTCTAAGAGTGTTAGTGCATTTGAACAGTTTGTTTACTGGGATATATGTACAGTGTATTATAAATGTCTAATTTATTTTATGTCAGACATCCAGTATTGTAATTTTGTTCACGGACAACACACCTAATTCAGTTAAATTGTGAGTTAATCACATTAACTTGTATCTAAATTTCCATGTAGTATGGAATTAACAGCTGTCGAGATGAAATTAATGCATGTAAACAATTCTAATATGGGCTAATCAAAACACCATTTAATAATATTATAAATGCTAACATTTTATTTATTGTGATATGGTTGTTAAATATAGATATACTTCAGAATATGTTAAAATTAATGTACATACATTTGCTGGAAAATAATATAATGGAGACATGCTTGTACACTGATTTGTTCTTGATAATATAATGGAGACATGCTTGTACACTGATTTGTTCTTGATAATGTGATTTATAAACAAAAGTTACTGAAATAGCAAGCATTATAATATAATGGAGACACGCTTGTACACTGATTTGTTCTTGATAATGTGATTTATAAACAAAAGTTTACTGAAATAGTAAGCATTATAATATAATGGAGACACGCTTGTACACTGATTTGTTCTTGATAATGTGATTTATAAACAAAAGTTTACTGAAATAGCAAGCATTATATTTTCTTAAATATTCTTTAAACGTTTGATGGTTTTTTCTAGTTTCTAAAAATTTCAAGCCAAACAAAAACAGGAACATGTTATATTTTTATGCTAACCAGATGCTTTCATGGCTTGCCGTTAGACCTTCCATAGCAGGATCTTCATGTACTTTCCATTGTTCATATAATCAATAGTTGTTGAGAGCATCTAAGGTTCTCACTATCAATATTCAATATTATTGTACACTACTTCTGGGGCCAGATGTTGCATAGTGGCAAGCACTTCTTCTTGCCAGAAGTATCTGTTGTAATGAGCTACTCTCCTTATTCTGTGGTCTTCGTTCAACTGACAGAACAGAATTGTGTTTTTATCTAAACATTCCAATTTCTTCCCACCTACAAACATAGATCTGTGTATGCACTGATGAGAATTCTCCCTGGGTTTCTTCTCATTATATCCTTACATATGCAGCATCTGAGAAAATATTTATGATTTGATACTGGGACATATCTAGGATGTTGCAAGGAGGAGACCAAATGGAACCCCGGGGCCAAGCTTAACTACCATGCTACTATGTAATGGTGCAGCAGGTTACATGTGAAAACATATCAAAATAGTTTAGCTGGGGGGCATGGTCCATTCCCCCCCAAATACAACCCCCTGGCCCCACCTGTGTGCAGGTGGTGGCCCAACCCCCGTGAAATGTTAATTCAGGCCATTTCAAAGGTTAAATGCGCTAGTAGACTGTCACTGACATGTAAAATAATGTAGCTGATGTAGTCAGTATTATCTACCATACAGCAAAGTAGTATGAATCAGAAAGTGTATCTATGATGTGCCAGTCAAACATGGGGTAAATTCCATTTCAGAACAGGAATTGACCCTCAATTCCAATTGTGGAATTGGAATTGTTTTTCGAACGACGTTTGGAATTGGAATACATTTTCAAAAGTCGGTTGGAATTGGAATTGAGTTCATTGAGTTGATAAATTTATGTTATGGTCAGGGACTGTAAACATTATAATAGACGCTACCAAAAGTAGCATTAATTATTTCAGTTTAGATGTGTCTATGTGTAAACTGTAGTTGCTAAACACATGTTTCAAGGAACAAAACAAAATAATTCACATTGGGAGTAAGCATTTTAACACCGTGAGTAGGTTTTGCACACAACATTCTTGATGAGGAGAGCTGGAGCACTGTCAGATGACGAGGTGATGTTCACAAATTGATACTGGCACCAGACATCGGGTCAATTCCGTTTTGTCAATTCCAGTCAATTAATAAATTCCAATTCCACCTTGCAAAAATAAATTCCAAATTGTCAATTCCAATTCCAACTTTTAAAATCCTAGGCTAAGGAAAAATTCAAATCCAATTCGTTTTAACACAGTTTTATGGCCTGAATGGTCTGACTTTGGTTTTACTGTCTGTTAGAGTAACTTAGTATTTGTTTTTGATGCAAATGCTTGATTATATTGTTCTTGTTCACAATGTTTCAATAACAGAGTAGACTATGCTATAATGTTGACAGCTTCCTGGCTGTTAGTTACCAGATTCAGGGTGACATACTAATAGCAGACAAATATGATTTTAATAGTAGATTTAAGGGGTAAAGATTAACAGTATCAAGTCAATAATTCCAATTCCAAAAAAATCAATTCCAAAACATACCAATTCTAACCTACTTTTGAAAATATATTCCAATTCCAACCATCTTTCGAAAATCTATTCCAGTTCCAACCATCTTTCGAGAAACAATTCCAATTCCACAATTGGAATTGAGGGTCAGTTCGGGTTCCGGAATGGAATTTACCCCATGTTTGATTGGCACATCATAGATGCACTTTCTGGTTCATACTACTTTGCTGTATGGTAGATAATACAGCAGCTACATTATTTTACATGTCAGTGACAGTCTACTAGCGCATTTAACCCTCGAAATGGCCCGAATTAACAATTCACAGGGGTTGGCCACCACCTGCACACAGGTGGGGCCGGGGGGTTTATTCCCCCACTTTTGTGTATATCTTTGTAAATACTCTAGCTAGCACTATATACGTATAATTATGTATGCTTGTCTGCACATAGGTATCTTTTCCCTCTTTGTATGCTGTCGCTTTGTTTAAGAGCAGCAAGGGTTTTTGGTAAAGACTGTCTTCGGCAGTTGCTAACTACAGTAGAAAATATCACTAATGTTAAATCTTATCTGGTATTGTTTACTAATTGGTCATACACGCCAGCTTAATCAGTAATATACCAGGCTGTCCACAATTTGTGGCAGACTTTGTCACTATTATTGCGTGTACAGCGGCAATCCTTGTTGGGTATGAATAAAATTGGATTGCCCGTTACCAACCTACCAAGTAGTTGGTGTATTTATACAAACAGAGAAAGGTCTGCACAAGCGTGTCCCCATTTCATTGTAAACACAAATACACCGGGAGTCGACGGGGTATCGAGCTGCGGAAAACACACAAAATCACAAGTATGTGCTGGGTATAGCCTATGCACTAACAGTGTTCTGTGCAGCGTGACTTGAGAGTTAATAATGTAGAGCATGATAAAGGCAATGTGTCTATTTGCACAATACCCCATGAAAGAGATTAAACACTTCACAGGGTATCATTATTTCTCATTGTTGTACCTGTCGAGCCAGTTCAGCTGATATTTATCTTGGAGGGAACAACACTGTTTTAACAAGCAAAGTGTGACCTTTGTACAATTGGCCATAACTGATAATTTAGTGACAAGTCAAATTAATACAACACAGGCCATATATATATATATATATATATATATATATATATATATATATATATATATATATATATATATATATATATATATATATATATATATATATCAAATCACTGATGCATATAAACAAAATGGAATCGTTGAATACAAAGAAAATGTCTAGCAACTAAATCGATTCCAGAACTGAGGGTGCTTAGCTTTAGAAGTGCAGAAAATATGTGGGTTCATAACACTAGAGTTTAGAAGACTAAGTCATTATTACAATTATACAGATATACAGAGTCACAAACTACTATATAATAGTAGTTTGTGACTCTGTATATCTGTGGGTTCCCTCATATCTCCGTAAGTTTTGCATGTATGGGGCTAATATTGTGTAGGTGTTCCGGGCGCCCATGGGATGGTTCGTACATTAAAACAAATTAAAATTTCCCTCAGGGGTGGGGTATTACTTCGAAGGAACCAATGTTGGCATTTGACGTAAATTACATAACTCGGAACAATAGTTACGTGTAATTGTTGGAACGCTATGTGTGTATCAACCATTGTTACGTGATCTAGTTCGTCTTTATTTATCTTTGTTTTGTATTGTTTAATCACAGTCTAGATTTCTGTTGCATTTATTAATGGCCTTCGATCTACATAAGTGGTGCACACCTGATAGACTGGTTACAGAAATTAAACAAACCTGTATAATTGTCTACATGCAAACTGGGATATATTGATTGGATCTCACGAGACTTTGGTGCAGTTAACCATGCGCCGCCGCTAAATGTTGATGAGAGTCACGCTTCGGATGTGTTTTGACCTGATGACCTGTTACTCGCAACGATTTGTGCCATTGTGTTGGGAAATAACATATTGATTACTGCACTATGTTCACGACATAGTTGTCGACAAGAAGCTACATTAGCAGTGCATTGTCATTATCTTCAATATTTTGCAGCAATATATCCCCCGACATGCCACATGATTTATATTCCATCACAGTGGCAACTTTAGCTTGCCTTTTTCTTAAACACATTTCTTATTTGTTGGCTAATCCATTAGCAAAACATGTTGTGATTGGCTCCTTGTGTGACATTGTAATCAATGCGGGTGATTCTCCTTAAGGTTACTTGTTAGTTAAAGCTTTGAAAGAGATCAAGAAGATAAGTCTTCTGCAGTGAATGGGAACGAGACACATGCAGAGATCTCTATTCACAGCTGAATATACACGGCTTCGTTTTGTGTTGTGGTTTTTACAAGTAGTACTGTGCAAAGTATGCCTAGTGAGGTATTAACTGTCTAAAACAACACATAATTATAACATGGAATATAGCTATTTTTTTGCTTTCACACATTAAAATACCCAATGAAGCCATGTGCAAATTTGTCAATGTATGTTGGTATGCATGAATTTGTTGTTGACAGTTTGTTTGCATTTAACAAATTGACCCCAACTTTTAAGGATCAAGACATAGCTTAGGTAGCTGAGGCATAAAGAGAACAATAATTGTTTTATTGGGGTGAACTGCTGTTTTCCTGCTAACATGATATATTGGTCACTTTATTAGGCCATCTTTATTAGGTCTCCCTTCTTGTGGTGACATGTGGTCACAAAGTGTACAAAGAATTTTGGTATGTGAAGTTATATTCTGATGGGCTAAATTAGCAGAGGGCTGAATTATTTATGTCAGCAAAATTTCTGGAATTCCCATAATGCACCTGGTATAGTTAATAGTTTATATTATGATATGTACCACTCATCTCACACATGCATGTAGGCACACATTCACACACATGCATGCTCGCACACACACACACGCACACATGCATTCACACAGCAACAATGTTACCTTGATTTATTATTTGGGATGGGTTCTGTTTAATTGTTGAACTAAATGCTACCCTGAAAGAGCTTTGAATATTGAATGCTGGTCTTAAATAATTAAGCTGTCAGCCAGAACACAGACAGGCAAGTACAATGACAATGCATTTGTCGATGTTATTGATTTATCACAACATTAAGCTCTGGCCGCATTGGGATTCTATGCAATAATGACACTAGTAGAAAATATATTCTGCAATGACCAATTGACTGAAATTGGTGCAGTTTCATAATTTCATAGCATTTAGGGCATTCCAATATCTACATTATTAAGTAAAACCATACATTGCCCTTTATCTGAGATATATGTCTTTATTTATTTAATATTTATGTAAAAAGGATTAATTCTTGAGTCTCTACAAATGTTGGCAATACACAATGTGAATTAAACATGGACCGTGTTGATGCCAATTTACTTGTGTGATTATATTGTATTGATTTGCCATTGTGTTGTGTATTGACTGAGAGACTGAAGTCAGGTATTGTGTTGTTCTTTTCAAGCCATTTCACATTTGGCCTGTGTTGTAATGAACACATAAATATTTAACTATTGATTGAAACCACAAAAGTGCAAATTATCATTTATTTGGAAACTTGACCATGAAATAAGGCATTGATATATATATATATATATATTATTTCATGGTCAAGTTTCCAAATAAATGATAATTTGTACTTTTGTGGTTTCAATCAATAGTTAAATATTTATGTGTTCATTACAACAAAGGCCAAATGTGAAATGGCTTGAAAAGAACAACACAATACCTGACTTCAGTCTCTCAGTCAATACACAACACAATGGCAAATCAATACAATATAATCACACAAGTAAATTGGCATCAACACGGTCCATGTTTAATTCACATTGTGTATTGCCAACATTTGTAGAGACTCAAGAATTAATCCTTTTTACATAAATATTAAATAAATGAAGACATATATCTCAGATAAAGGGCAATGTATGGTTTTACTTAATAATGTAGATATTGGAATGACCTAAATGCTATGAAATTATGAAACTGCACCAATTTCAGTCAATTGGTCATTGCAGCATATATTTCTACTAGTGTATATATATATATATATATATATATATATATATATATATATATATATATATATATATATATATATATATATATATATATATATATATATATATATATATATATATATATATATATATATATATATATATATATATATATATATATATATATATATATATATATATATATATATATATATATATATATATATATATATATATATATATATATATATATATATATATTATCTCCATCTGATGTAGCAATGGTTTGCTCCACTCGACAAAGAAACAAGTTTGACTAGCTGCTGGCATTGGCCTATTCTGAACCCTTGTCCAGTTCGTGTATGAATTAGTTTTGGGCAGAAGACAACTGACAACCAGGTTAGGTTCAAATACAATTACACAGTGTGTTACAGCATTTACAGATACTGTGCTTCATATTATAGGGTCAGTTGTAATTGTACATAGGTTGAGTAAAACTACATTGTTTTATGAATCTAAGGAACTTTACATATACCATTATAGCTAATTTTTAGATGGCTTTGTGTGAATTCGTGCATCTTAGAAGATAAATTACAACATTCTAAGACATATTCAGTTACAATTACATTAATTACAAATTACGCAGTTACAACTGATCCCAACCATGGAAGACTATGCAAATGTAAAACCATTGAAACTATTGACCAGCCAGTCTTTGCTGAGTTAAATTGTGTTAATTAGAGTTTTAAACATTATCTACGTATGGTTTTTTAAAAGCAACAATGCTCTGTGATACTAATATACTAGTAGATACACCTGATTATTAATCTTTAACTGTTTCTCAGTCCATCACTATTTCCAGGCATAACATCTGTGGTTATTGTGTCAATGGCTAATAATTTACATGTGTATGCATGTAAGAACTGAGTAAGAGACATCAATATATATACAGCCTGGCCCTTTATGTGCAATGGCTGTGTGTATTGGTTCATATCAAAGGTAGCACAGCTGGGTTCAAAAGTTGAGGTCTGACTACAGAGATCTTGTTGAGTGACTTGCGTGAGACCAGTGAGGTGCTCAAAGAGTGTGGAGTATGAGTGCTATAGAACCAGCGAAGTCCGAGCGGACAGAACAGTCTTCTCTTATAGAAAAGAAACAAGTTGAGGAACCTGATTATGGTGGGTTCCACTGGCAACAAGAGAGAAGTTAGAGATGTTGCTACAGTTGTGATACATCTATTGATGACATGTTTGCCTTGGTTGGTTGATGCTGTAATATTGATAGGTTTGTGATGTAATTTTGAATCTACTTGCAGGGGAATCAACCAAGTATGACCCGACTTTCAATGGTCCGATCAAGAACAGGTGAGGTGACAATTGCAAACTATTGTGATAATATAGAATCCCGTCTCAAATGACGAGTCAGAAGATTGTATAATATTTCAGTCAAACCTGCTCAATTAACTACCTGCCTTAAGAGACCACCTGTCATTAACGACCACAACCAAGTCTTCCCAAAGTACCACCTGTATTATGATACAACCTCAAAGTACCGCCTGTATTATGATACAACCGCAAAGTACTGCCTGTTTTGTGATACAACATTGAAGTACTGCCTGTATTATGATACAATCCCAAAGTACCGCCTGTATTATGATACAACCTCAAAGTACTGCCTGTTTTATGATACAACATTCAAGTACTGCCTGTATTACAATACAACCTCAAAGTACCGCCTGTATTATGATACAACCTCGAAGTACTGCCTGTTTTATGGTACAACTTTGAAGTACTGCCTGTATTACAATATAACCTCAAAGTACTGCCTGTATTATGATACAACCAAACAGTGCTTTGACCTCAAAATACTGCCTGTATTATGATACAACCTCAAAGTACTGCCTGTATTATGATACAACCTCAAAATACCGCCTGTATTATGATACAACCGCGAAGTACTGCCTGTTTTGTGATACAACATTGAAGTACTGCCTGTATTATGATACAATCCCGAAGTACCGCCTGTATTATGATACAACCTCAAAGTACTGCCTGTTTTATGATACAACATTCAAGTACTGCCTGTATTACAATACAACCTCAAAGTACCGCCTGTATTATGATACAACCTCGAAGTACTGCCTGTTTTATGGTACAACTTTGAAGTACTGCCTGTATTACAATATAACCTCAAAGTACTGCCTGTATTATGATACAACCAAACAGTGCTTTGACCTCGAAGTACTGCCTGTTTTATGATACAACATTGAAGTACTGCCTGTATTACAATACAGCCTATATATGTATATATTGGGTTGACAGTTTGCATTTAGTATTTTGTTAATGAAATAATTACACGCATGCATGCACGCACGTACGCATGCACGCACACACCCACACACAGGCACACGCAAACATGCATATATGAACATACAGGCACACCACATCACCCTGCATGTATGCACAGTGTTGCACACAAACTCATTGATTTCTTTAATTAAGTTTAATAACAGGTCATTCTGAAATAAGAATTGTATGTTTCACTGATGAGCACTTAGTAACCATGTTAGCATTACTTGTACACCCAGTACACCCCCCAACAACAACATTACTTGTACATCCAGTACACCCCCCAACAACAACATTACTTGTACATCCAGTACACACCCCAACAGCAACATTACTTGTACATCCAGTACACACCCCAACAACAACATTACTTGTGCATCCAGTACACCCCCCAACAACAACATTACTTGTACATCCAGTACACCCCCCAACAACAACATTACTTGTACATCCAGTACACACCCCAACAACAACATTACTTGTACATCCAGTACACACCCCAACAACAACATTACTTGTACATCCAATATACCCCCCAACAACAACATTACTTGTACATCCAGTACACACCCCAACAACAACATTACTTGTACATCCAGTACACACCCCAACAACAACATTACTTGTACATCCAGTACACACCCCAACAACAACATTACTTGTACATCCAGTACACCCCCCAACAAGACAACTGTGTGGCAGTGTGCAAGGAGTGTTAAATAATATGATCTCTCTAAAAGGAGGAAATGTTTTCCATGCAGTTTTCTTATAGATTTGTTGATGACAAAAGAACTCCTGCGCTATGTTACTGTGGTCATCATAATTGTTATGTTAATATAGTTTGATCTGTAGAGGAACTGGTCTCATATTTATGAGTGTTAAGATGAACTGCCTTCATTGTTTGTGAAGCATATATTTGTGTCAGTATAAATTATTGTCATCAACTTGCTGGGCAGTTTCGTTTTGAAATGATGGATTAACCGTTCGTTCTGCTTCAGGAGCTGCACAGACATCATATGTTGCCTACTTTTCATCATTTGTTTCGTGGGCATGATTGCTGTTGGTGTCTACGGTAAGTGTTTGTCTTGTCATCCGTTGATTTAAATAAATGACCCACTTAATTTTCCCTTGAGTGAACCACCAAATTATGCATGCATGTGTATACACATTATATGCTGACTCTGTAGCTGCCACCAGTCTGAATATATTTATTCACATGTCTAAGAGTGTTGGCGAGATGTAGATTAACAATTGTGGACTCAGTAATCAATAACGTCCTGGTCTACCTCTGGAGCTTAGTGCATTGCATGGCAATCTGGATAATCTCTGGTGAAATATATGTGCAAACCTTTATTGTAGTAACTTAGTATTAATACATCTTGATTTTCCCTTATCAAAGGTGTAATCCCAACATTATATACGAATTAATAACATAGGCATGGTTAAAAGACATTTTTGGTTAAAAAAAATTTTTATTACAGAAAATTACAGAAATAAAAAGTAATATTACTTTTTTCAAATCTACTTCTCTGCAAATAACTGTTTGTGAACATTGTATTTTGTGACAAGTAAATTATTAAAAAATACTCAAACCTTACTACAACAACTGTGGCTACTGTTGTTGCTACTGCTGCTGTTGTTGTTACTATTGCTGCTGTGGCTGTTGCTGCAGTGATTGTTGCTACTGGTGCTGTGGTTGCTACTGTATGGTTGTTGCTATTGATGTTGTGGTTGTTACTACTACTGCTGTGGTTGTTACTATTACTGCTGGGTTGTTGCTACTACTGCTGGGTTGTTGCTACTACTGCAGTGGTTGTTACTGCTGCTTTGACTGTTACTGCAGTGGTTGTTGCTACTGCTGTTGTGGTTGCTACAACTGCTGCTGTGGTTGTTACTACTACTGCTGTAGTTGTTACTACTGCTGCTGTGGCTGTTACTACTGCTGCTGCGGCTGTTACTGCAGTGGTTGTTGCTACTGCTGCTGTGGTTGCTACTGTAGTGGTTGTTGTTGCTACTACTGCTGTGGTGGCTACTGTTGTTGTTGTTGCTACTACTTCTGTGGTTGCTGCTACTGTTTCTGTGGTTGTTGCTACTACTGTTGTGGTTGCTACTGCTGCTGTGATGGCTACTGCTGTGGTTGTTGCTACTGCTGCCGTGGTTGCTACTGCAGTGGTTGTTACTACTGCTGCTGTGGTCGCTACTGCTGTGGTTGTTGCTACAGCTGCTGTGGTTGCTACTACTGTGGTTGTTGCTACTGCTGCTGTGGTTGCTACTGCTATGGTTGTTGCTACTGCTGCTGTGGTTGCTTCTACTGCTTCTGTGGTTGTTGTTACTGCTGCTGTGGTTATTGCTACTATTGTTGTGGTGGCTACTGCTGTGGTTGTTGCTAATGCTGATGTGGTTGTTGCTAATGCTGCTGTGGTTGATGCTACTGCTGCTGTGGTTGTTGCTACTGCTGCTGTTGTTGATGCTACTGCTGCTGCTGTGGTTGATGCTACTGCTGCTGTGGTGGCTGCTACTGCTGCTGTGGTTGGTGGTACTGCTGCTGTTATTGCTACAGCGGCTATGGTTGCTACTGCTGATATGATTGCCCCTCATGCCATTGTTGCATGTTCCTGTCATGTTGTAGGGTTTTCCCGTGGTGACCCCAATCGCCTCCTCTACCCGACCGACTCCAACGGCAACCTGTGTGGCCAGGGTGATTACAAGTAAGTTCACTTTCCCTAGCCTTCTCATCTGGAGGTACTAGGTTTGAAGTTTGAGCGCCAGACGGCATGGTGATCAACCCGGGCATTTAGTAAATTTAAACAAATTTGCTAACTTAGCACCTGAAAGATAAGAAAGTTGGAAATGTGTGTGTTTCAGGTGAAACACTAAAAGCCGCGATTGAAAGAAAAACAGCTGTCCTGTGATTTTTTTATTTGCATTCACTTTGGATGAGACATGTTAACTTAAATTGAAGCTGTGCACTACATGTTGATATGTTATGTTTTCATGTATTATTTGTTAAGCATTCAATAATTTTTCTTGCATACTAATGTATCAACCTGACTCTATTATTTATGTTTTACTGTATATATATATATATATATATATATATATATATACATATATACATATATACATATATACATATATACATATATACATACATACACACACACACACACACACACACACACACACACACACACACACACACACACACACACACACACACACACACACACACACTAATTGTATGTTTTTTATTTACCAAATTCTACAGGTGGTTCTGGTATAAGCCCTATGGCGTTTCCAATGGATCACCCGAGTTTCACTTAATTATAGTAATTAATAAAATTACTAATTCCATGTATGATTGCAAATTAATAGACTGATTATGTTATGTTATAAGCTTCACCAAGGCATTCAAATTGATAGACTGATTATATTATGTTATAAGCATCACCAAGGTGTTCAACCAATGACTGTACATCGCTGTTTCAGGGCCAAACCCAATTTGCTCTTCTTTGATCTTGTTTCGTGCCTCAAGATGGGTGCAGCAGTGGTCATCAGTGGATGCCCCACCACTCAGGTATGTCTGTCTGTCTGTCTGGGTGTCTTTGTCTTGGCAATTGTCCATCTGTCTGAGTGACTGTCTGTCTATCTGTCTGTCTGGGTGTCCGTCTGTATTTGATAGTATATAGAGCCGGACCACTTTGTCTTTTTTCATAAAGTTTGATTCGGTGAAAAATAAGTTGATAGTCTAACAAATTTGTACAAATGAGCTAGCATGTCGAAATGAGCCCAACAAAAATCAAATTGAGAAGGGACGTTTCACTGTAATTCCAGCAGTGTTGCAGACTCATGTGCATGAGTCACAGCATTGCCATTCGCAACTGAATGCTACATAATATTATATGTGAAATGATTCAGACAGAACCTAGTTAAAAAATAACTCTCAGTTGTGCATGTGTGTCTTTCATGCCTTAAGCCATGTTTTATGTGTGCATGCTTTTGTTTGTGGTTATGATATGAATATATTTGTGCAGGTGTGTGTAGAGACTTGTCCCAACTCCACATGGATGTGGTACTCGCAGTATGCTGCGGAAAAGATCAGCAGTAACAAGAAACGTGATCGGGATCAAATGATCTGCAAGTACACCGTGAATGCAGTCACATCAACAAAGGTACTGTTAGTTGAGACTGGAATGTTTTATGCCAAACATTTGTTGTCTTATAGAAACACAACAAAAGATGAAACCGTCAGAATTAGCTCACTTCTTCAAAATATACAAAACGAAAAATTTTGCATTTTATGGCTATTTTTTCATATTTACAAAAATGTTTTAAATATCTTGTAACATAATCAAATAAATGAAAATCTCCAAATTTGATTAATCTGGAATATTATATAGTATTTCAACTACAATCTGTGAAAAAATAGTTAATTTATTTTTAAAACTTCTACTGAAACTACTCAATTCAAGACATCTACCTTAAGAATTTGATATATAGGTATGTGTATGTCTAGTTATTGACATGTGTCCCATGTGTGTGCGGTCTCTGTCTGTATAGACCGTGAAACAACTGGTGGAGGATGAGGACTGTGCTCCGTACTATGTCGACAGCAATTCAAGTAAGTCTTCTGTCGGAAGTGCAGTGTAAAATGTTTCAGTTTGTTACGTTTGAGAGCATGCTGTTTCTATTTTCAGGATTGTTTGGTAACCATGGTTACAAGATTGTGAAGTTACTTTCATTGTATGTCTGCTATGCAGTGGTGTGTGGTTGTATTAAGCTCTATGTTGTGTCTGTGTTACTTGTGTGTGAATATATGTGAGTTAGTTGGTATGTGTGTTGCTACAGGTGTGCATGGTTACACCAAGGTGTATGTTGTTACACCGAAGTGTGTGGTGTTAAATACAGGCGTATGTAGTTACATGGGTTTGGTTACATCCAGGTGTATGGTTACATCCAGGTGTGAATGGTTATATCCAGGTGTGTGTGGTTACATCCAGGTGTATGGTTACATCCAGGTGTGTGTGGTTACATCCAGGTGTATGGTTACATCCAGGTGTGTGGTTACATCCAGGTGTATGGTTACATCCAGGTGGATGGTTACATCCAGGTGTGTGTGGTTACGACCAGGTGTGCATAATTATGTACTTCTTCGAGCCGTGATCACTACTGCGTGGCAGCGGGTGGGGTATTGCTGGTTCGGGTTCGTGTTGGTCAGAATATGTCGCGTCTGCATAGTTTGGCAACATATTAGTGCTGGACTATATGATATATAGCAATAAGGACTATATAATTGTTCTATGTTCTACTTTACCTTACTAAACCTTTCTACTGACGGTGTGCTCTTGTTCCACAGTCTGATGGTGCTGGGGAAGAATGAGTATTTGCAAGTGTTGATGCGGGTGAAAGTCTGGTAGAAGCGATAAGCGCTGCCTCTGATGTGTGCTGGTGCGGCGACGAGTGACTTTGTTGTCACATCAACCAGTTTGTGGTTGATGTGGTACAGCATCAACAACTTGGCATCAGCTCGTGTTTGCTCTAGTGACTTCCATTTCAAACTCTCAAGCATGTTCCCTACCCTGCTGCATCGTCAGTAGTTGTTCATTACGAATTGGGCTGCTTGTCTCTGGACATTCTCAACTGCTTTGGTGTACTTTTTGGTCGATGCATATTCCACAATAGGCCTTACAAAGGTCTGGTAACACCACGATTTGATGGCTTGGGGGCAGCTGCTGATGTTGAGCTGTAAGAAAGCCCTGGTGTTGTTGACCTTCTTTTTTATTGTGGTGATATGATCATTCCATGTTAATTTCCTGTCAATGGTTACTCCAATGTACTTGGTGCCAGTGACCTCCTTCAGAGCTTTCCCATGGATCGAGTAGCAGCTGACTACTTTCTTCTTCCTTCTGTTGGTGATTCTGATAATCTCACACTTGTCTGGGTTGAACTCCATCAACCAGTCTGCCTCCCATTTCTGCAACCTGTCGATGTCATCTAGTAATTTATCTGCGTCAGCTGTTGCGTTGATGTTCCGGTACAGGAGGCAGTCATCAGCAAATAACCGTAAAGTGGAGGATGCTTGGTCTGGGAGGTCATTGATGTAACACAGGAAGAGGATGGGACCGAGAACTGTACCTTGTGGGACGCCTGAGGTGACAGCAGCTGTGAATGACCTTTTACCTTCGAGGACTACTTCTTGGGTACGGTTACTCAGGAAGCTTTGGATCCAGTCCAATCTATTTCCTCGCATGCTGTAATGATTTAGTTTGGCTGCCATATGGGGATGAGACACTTTATCAGATGGGGATGAGACACTTTATATTTTCAGGAGCCTGGCAGGAATCGCATCAGGTCCAGTGGCTTTATGGAGTTTAACAGCTTCGAGAAATTTTCTCTCGCCTGTTTCACATACTGTGATATCTGGCACGACACTGTATTTGCTAGTTCCAAGGTTCGGCACGTTGCTCTTGACTCCTTTCATGAAGACTGATAAGAATTGGGAGTTAAGAATATTAGCTTTAGTCTGGCTATAGCTGTGGACAATGCCATTCTTCTTGAGTGGGGCTAGTCCTCTGTTTTGTTTTCTTTTGATGAAAGACCAAACCTTCTTCAGATTGCCCCCATTCTGGTTGCTTTCTCCTATCATGGAGTTGATGTTCTGGTAATACGCGTTGTGGCACTCTGATTATACAAGCTCCTTTGTAGCCCGGTACTTTGCCATCTGTAAATAATGCCCACAATGTTTCCACTGGTGTGTCTGGGTTGTATCGGGTTTGCATCTCTTCAGTAAAAGCAGCTAGATCTTCCTTGATCAGTTCAATGTCTGCTTTCTTCCATATGTGGGTCTTCCTCTGGACAGGTCTTTGTCTTTTTGGCACGATGTCCGAGTTTACGTAGACTGCTGTATCATGGTCACTGACCCCACATGTGTGTGTGGCTACATCCAGAAGTGCATGGTTACATCCAGGTGTGCACGGTTACATCCAGGTTTATGGTTACACCCAGGTTTATGGTTACACCCAGGTTTATGGTTACACCAAGGTTTATGGTTACACCCAGATTTATGGTTACTCCCAGGTTTATGGTTACACCCAGGTTTATGGTTACACCCAGGTTTATGGTTACATTCAGGTTTATGGTTACATCCAGGTTTATGGTTACATCCAGGTGCATATTTCCATTCAGGTGTGTGTGGTTACTTCCAGGTGTGTGGTTACATTCAGGTTTATGGTTACACCCAGGTTTATGGTTACACCCAGGTTTATGGTTACACCCATGTTTATGGTTACATCCAGGTTTATGGTAACACCCAGGTTTATGGTTACACCCAGGTTTATGGTTACATCCAGGTTTATAGTTACATCCAGGTGTGTGTGGTTACATCCAGGTGCTTGGTTACATCCAGGTGTGTTTAAACCAGGTGCATGTGGTTACGACCAGGTGTGCATGGTTACATCCTCATGTGTGTGGTTACATCCAGGTGTGTGTGTGTGTGTGGTTACTTCCAGGTGTGTGGTGTCTGCCAAGAATGTGTGGTTGCAGCCTACAGTATGTTTGAACATTTACAGTTGTTGGACGCTGCGTGCCAAAGGCTCTCACGAATATGGCGCAAGACCTGGTTGACAAGTACAACAACACAGTGAATGAGTCGTCACTCACAGGTGGCTCCAAGTACATGGCCTTCTTCCTCAATGCCCAAGAGTACGGCATGAAGATTCTGCAGGATGTCCGATCCTCTTGGCACATGTGTCTAATGTGAGTGTTCTTCCTTTTATCTTCTGTAGAGGGGACATGTGTGGACTTACAATAAAATACAATAAAAACACTTCTATTGCGGTCCTTAGGAAACCAAAGCTCAGCAGTGTTCCTAAACAAAATAGTAGGCAACTGGAAAAGCTCTATAATTCTGACATTTGTCTTTACACTGGGAATGTAAAGTGGATTAGAACCAGATAATTGAAGCTATCTGGACTGTTTTACAGGAGTGAGCAGTCAATATAAATATGCTAGTTGCTTCGATGAAAGTGCTTTACGGGTAATTGTTCAGATTTAAAAAATAATGCAATATCAGACAGGGAGCCAATGCAATGATTTTAGAAATGGCACTGAATGAGAGAAACAAGGCGATAGGGTTACTACCCTTGACTTGTGAGAAATGCCATTGGAAAAGGCTACATAGCTTTGTAACTATTTTATCATTTGCTTTGTTTGTGTGAGAACATACATAACATGTCAAAAGTTTTATTGGAAAGGTTATCTTTTCTGAATGTGTTTATTATTTTGGTTAGGGAGATTGCATAATCTGTAACCTAAGTTCAGAACCAGATGGAGAACGATGTATAACATGTATATTGTGATTGTGTTCTGTGAGGATAAGTAGCCTGAATTAATGAGTGACAATATTCTGTGTGACAGAGGTCTGGTGATTGCCATGGTGGTCTCCTTCCTCTACATTGTCATCATGCGGTGGGTTGCGGGCCCCATGGTTTGGATCACAATCTTTCTCTTTGTTGGACTCTTTGGATTCGGTGAGTACAAACTATTTACAGTTGTTGCCATAAATATGCTGTCAACGACCATAGTATGTTGTACACCGGTGAACATTAAAAAAAGAGAGTTTTTGGAATATGACATTTCATATATGACCATGCACAGGAGTTGTTTTAATCTATTGAGTGGCAGCCATAGTGGATCTGATAATGTTCACCATAATATTAAGTCACTTAGTCATATAGGACCTTTACATTTGTCAATTAAAATAGACTAGTTTGGTATATAATTGCCATTGCAATAGAAATAGCATAGCATAACATATATTGGATAAAGATATCACTGACTTCAAAAATGGCAGTCTTAATGTATGTTATTCCTAAACAGTAGATTGTAATAGAGTTAAAAAAAGTACTCTGTATAATTCCATCATTGTCCAGTGCCTACTAGTACTGCTAATACATCTGAACTGTTGGCAGCACAATACATTTACCAAAGTAATACTGGTTGTAAGTGTCGTACTAGGCTGATAGCTAGCAGAATGGTCAGAACATCGGAATCACAACTGAGAGGACCGCAGTTCAAATCTTGTTTTTGCCCTTTTGAAGTTTTGGCTATTGTGTTTACATCACCTCACTTCACACAGCTGTATAAATGAGTTCCTGGCTACAGACAGTGGAGGACATAGGGTGCATAGCCTATACAGTAATTGCAGAGTGGCTGAAGCTTCCCAATGAAGTCGAGTTGATGTTGGAAGGAACAGGTCTGCCAGGGGGTGAAGTGTCAAGTGGTTTGAATGGTACTGGACATTGATCTATGTAAGAACTCATATTTTTTTACATCTGCAATACCTGGCTGTTGCAGGGACGTACTATAGTGTGAAGAAATACATGTCAATGAAGGACAACCCAGCAAATCAGGGCAATGTGGAGTTTACCACAAACCTTGACAACTACACGAACCTCGCCAACACCTGGCTGGCATTTTGTAAGCTTTACTTTCATTAAATTATCTGCTAAAAATAAGAAAAGAACTTTCTCCAAAATAGTCGGAAAGAAAGTAATGTTTTCTACATTTAAAAAAAATTTCTGCAGTAAATATTTGTGCTAATACTCATATTTTTTTACATGTTATGATCTTGTGTAGATTTTCTTAATCAATATTATGCTTTATGATCTGGTTATCTGACTCACATGTATCCACTATGTGTTCCATGATCCTCTCACATGGATCAATATTATATGTTATCCATGCTAAGATCCTAACATCCATGCTATGATCCTACCTTCTGTGCTATGATTTTACCATCTATGATAAAATCCTACTATATGTGCTAAGATTCTGCCATCAGTACTATGATCCTGCCATATGTACTATGATTGGACCATCAGGACTATGATCCTACCATTTGGCATTTGTACTATGATCATACAATCAGTACTATGATCCTACCATCTGTGCTAAGATCGTACTGTCTATGCTAAGATCCTGCCATCAGTACAAAGATCCTACCATATGTGCTATGATCCTACCATTAGTACTATGATCATGCCATCAGTACTATGATCCTACCATATGTGCTATGAATCTACCATCTGTGTTATGATCCTACCGTCTGTGCTAAGATGATGTCATCAGTACTATGATCCTACCATCTGTGGTATGAACCTACCAACTATGCTATGATCCTATCATCTGTGCTTCAATCCTGTTACCTGTACTATGATCCTATTATGTAGCATGTTTTTTTGGTGTGCCTATTATATGTACCACATGATCGTGGAATCTGTATTATCCCTAATTTGCAGCCATCATCTGTGGAACGATCCTTCTCATCACCTTGATCCTCCTCATCTTCCTGAGGAAGAGGATCCTCATTGCAATTGCAGTCATCAAGTCTGCCAGTCGGTGAGTCATCAGTTGCTCTAAGCCTTTCCTTGAAATTCTGAGTCTTGGCCTATCAAAATCAATAATTATTTATGTGATTAAATTCCAAAAACTCTGGTTCATTAAAACACATTTGGGCAGTCCAGGTGTCAGAATAGATATAGTCTCTACTATATAGCATGATGTTTTGATAAAAACGCTCAGATTGGGTATCATTAAAGTCTCACAACAGTTGTACCATTTTACCATCCTTCCTTGATTTTTTGCACAACTAAATTAAATCTGCTAGCAGCTTTATTACATACTACATTCCACATATTAAGCGTACAGTATGCTTGAAAAAAAATTTAGATACAAAAAAATGTAAAGAAGTCTGTTCTTGTAAGAATACGCCAACATTTGTTTTTCTAGATAAGGTAACTATTTCAAAGTGGTGCCATATGGTGTAGATGGCGCTATTTTTCAATTCTTCCACACCTGGTCACCAGATGGCACCACACCATCTGGTATGCAAAATATGGTGTCCGCTGAGAGAGCAAGTAGCTCCAAATACACATTTTGATCAACCTTTTGTGGTTACTATGTGTTTGAAACTACTTATGAGTCAAACAAAAGTTGGTAGTGGTGAAGCAGGCTTGTTACAGAGCAACTACAATCACTGTTACATATGTTTGATACAGATTGAGAAAGTTGCCAGCATCATTATTACATTTTTGTTTCAGAGCTGTTGACATCAGCATTACATCTGTTTCAAAACTTCTAGAATAATTGTTTCATGTCTGTTACAGAGCTGTTGGGGCGATGATCTTTACTCTGTTCTGGCCACTGATTCCGTTCCTGCTTCAAGTCATCCTGTTCTTCTTCTGGGGCGCCTCAGCAATGTATCCTTTTGTTGTCTTGTTCAGACCATTAGTGCTGCCACCTTGCGTATGTCAGCCACTTAACATGGTGTTCTTCCAGCAATTACGGTGTGTCATGGTGCGTACCAGATTAGCTCGAGCATGATGTCTTTCTCAATGATCTCTTGAAGAGTGACAGTGTCTCAAATTAGTAGAGATCTGTGGGAGGTAGCCATACAGTACCTGGTCTGTGGGATGGAGCCATACAGTACCTGATCTATGGGAGGGAGCCATACAGTACCTGGTCCATGGGAGGTAGCCATACAGTACCTGGTCTGTGGGAGGTAGCCATACAGTACCTGGTCTGTGGGAGGGAGCTGTACAGTACCTGGTCTGTGGGAGGTAGCCATACAGTACCTGGTCTGTGGGAGGTAGCCATACAGTACCTGGTCTGTGGGAGGTAGCCATACAGTACCTGGTCTGTGGGAGGTAACCATACAGTACCTGGTCTGTGGGAGGTAGCCATACAGTACCTGGTCCATGGGAGGTAGCCATACAGTACCTGGTCCATGGGAGGTAGCCATACAGTACCTGGTCTGTGGGAGGTAGCCATACAGTACCTGGTCTATGGGAGGTAGCCATACAGTACCTGGTCTGTGGGAGGTAGCCATACAGTACCTGGTCTGTGGGAGGTAGCCATACAGTACCTGGTCTGTGGGAGGTAGCCATACAGTACCTGGTCTGTGGGAGGTAGCCATACAGTACCTGGTCTGTGGGAGGTAGCCATACAGTACCTGGTCTATGGGAGGTAGCCATACAGTACCTGGTCTGTGGGAGGTAGCTGTACAGTACCTGGTCTGTGGGAGGTAGCCATACAGTACCTGGTCTATGGGAGGTAGCCATACAGTACCTGGTCTGTGGGAGGTAGCCATACAGTACCTGGTCTGTGGGAGGTAGCTGTACAGTACCTGGTCTATGGGAGGGACTGGTCCATGGGAGGTAGCCATACAGTACCTGGTCTGTGGGAGGTAGCCATACAGTACCTGGTCTGTGGGAGGGAGCTGTACAGTACCTGGTCTATGGGAGGTAGCTGTACAGTACCTGGTCTGTGGGAGGTAGCCATACAGTACCTGGTCTGTGGGAGGTAGCCGCACAGTACCTGATCTGTGGGAGAGAGCCATACAGTACCTGATCTGTGGGAGGGAGCTGTACAGTACCTGGTCTGTGGGAGGGAGCTGTACAGTACCTGGTCTGTGGGAGGGAGCCATACAGTACCTGATCTGTGGGAGGGAGCCGCACAGTACCTGATCTGTGGGAGGGAGCTGTACAGTACCTGGTCTGTGGGAGGGAGCCGCACAGTACCTGATCTGTGGGAGGGAGCCGCACAGTACCTGATCTGTGGGAGGGAGCTGTACAGTACCTGGTCTGTGGGAGGGAGCCATACAGTACCTGATCTGTGGGAGGGAGCCGCACAGTACCTGATCTGTGGGAGGGAGCCGCACAGTACCTGATCTGTGGGAGGGAGCCGCACAGTACCTGATCTGTGGGAGGGAGCCGCACAGTACCTGATCTGTGGGAGGGAGCTGTACAGTACCTGGTCTGTGGGAGGGAGCCATACAGTACCTGATCTGTGGGAGGGAGCCGCACAGTACCTGATCTGTGGGAGGGAGCTGTACAGTACCTGGTCTGTGGGAGGGAGCCATACAGTACCTGATCTGTGGGAGGGAGCCGCACAGCACCTGATCTGTGGGAGGGAGCTGTACAGTACCTGGTCTGTGGGAGGGAGCCATACAGTACCTGATCTGTGGGAGGGAGCCGCACAGTACCTGATCTGTGGGAGGGAGCCATATGGTAGCTCATGTGTGGAAGGGAGCCATACAGTATCTTGTTGTGCGAGGACACATTGAGGTCTTTGTGCAATATTCTTGTATCAAATGATTTCTGCAGTGTTTTTGCCAAAGTCCAAGATTTGCAATTTGCATATAAATATCAGTTCAACAATGCCCACCTGGCCATTCTAATCCTTGTTGTGCGCGCTGCATCAGATATAACTAACATAGGTCTATTCATGTTTTGTGGTCTTTCGTTTATAAGTGGTCATAGTTATGTTATTGACTTGTGCGTTATGTTATTGACTTGTGTGTTGCTATGTTAT
This sequence comes from Lamellibrachia satsuma, assembly GCA_033239005.1. NCBI lineage: Eukaryota > Metazoa > Annelida > Polychaeta > Sabellida > Siboglinidae > Lamellibrachia > Lamellibrachia satsuma. Next base: position 2,978,092 of record BSQZ01000001.1, on the reverse strand, counting down.
AAAGACCAGGTTATATTTTAAATGTTATAATGACGATTATATAGATTCATGAGCTCAACCTTAGACCAATGTTTCTTGCTCCATTTTAGTTTTATAAATATGTTATGTTAAGGTTATGTTACATGTACTGTATGTGAAGTATTTCAAAAGCGACATTGTGCTTAATTAATTACCATCTATAGGAATAAACATTTGTAAGCATGTGGTAAACTTCAATTAAAGCATTTCTTGTAAAAACGTTTTGCTTGCGGTGTAATGCTTTGTATGTTTTGTTCTTACTTGTGGCATTTGAATTGATTTAAATATTCCTTGACTCATGTAACTGTAGTTACCTGGCATCATCTGGCAGCGCCACCTACAGCCAGACAACTTCAACCATAACCAATGACTCGAGTGGGGTAAAGCAGACCTTTGAGAGTGTGGTCGCCGAAGTACCCTGTTCCCCTGTACGTATCCCCCACCACTGCCAAAAAGAATGGTTTAACAGACATAGAGGCAAGGATGTTAAGAGGAGATCATATTGAAGTTTTTATGATAGTGAATGGTTGTGAAAATATTGATAGAAATATTTTTTTCTCGCTTAAGAAAGATAGTAGAACTAGAGGACATGAAGTAACATTAGTTAAGGATCAGTGTAAATTAGAATAGGATATAAGAAAATATTCATTCTCACAGAGGACAAATGAATGGAACAAATAATTTACACATTGTGTAGATTCTAACCGCGTGAATATGTTTAAAAAATTTACAAATTTCTCAAAAATGCAGGTTACACATAGTTGAATAATTGTTGGACAACCGCTACGATAATGTGCACGCATGCACACACTCACTCCACATGCACGCACACAAATGCTGTATTACTTTACTGATTATATGTTGGCAGTTTTTACTCATCGGATACATGTGTATAATAATAAGAACCGTGTTCGCAGGGGAACGACACAGCTGGATCCATGTGTAACTTCCTCAAGTATGGCGGAGATCAGTGAGTGTAACCACTGATTGTAGTATATTGCACAATCACGTAATGAGTTGATCATAGCATGTTTAAAGTGCAGGGGTTTGCCATAAAGGTTGAAGGAACAGATTTAAAGCCAGTCTCTTATAGAGATGACCTAAAACTCTAGGTAGCTAGCCATCTGGGTGACAGAGGTTGACAAGTCTGTTTGCCTACAAATATACTGGGCAAGCGGGCAGGCCGGCTACATGGTTGGCTGGCAGAGCAGGCCCAGTATTAATTATTGTGTTTACGATGTATATTAATTTGTAGACAATGTATACATCTGATATAGAAGTTAGACAATTTGCTAGAATATTATGTTTTTACTGTATAACATGATTTTACAAAATAAACGACTACACTTAATACCTTCGAGACCATGTTTGTGTCGTCTACATCATCGTATTTACTCTATCCTTTGCAGGTACACAGCATACCTACAGTTCTTTCAGCTGTTCATGTTGTTCTGGGTGATGAACTTCATCGTGGCCCTGGGTCAAGTCACACTGGCCGGGGCCTTTGCTTCCTACTATTGGGCCTTTAATAAGCCAGAAGACGTACCAGCGTTCCCTGTGTCATCTTCTCTCTGGAGAGCTCTACGGTACATATTTCTTCACAGATGACACAGTGAAAGATTTCACAATGATATAAAATCTGTAGAGAATACTGGCTAACTGGACTTTGCAATTATTTACATTTTATTTAAAGTTTATGTCATTGTTTATGATACTATTGAATTATTTAAGAAATAATTTTTATGTTTCAAAATAAAATTGACAGATACTTGATAAGGGTGGACTATACATAGATAAAATTTTATTTATCTCTAGATAATGCTTCCTAGTCCATTGCCACCTGGAACTTGTTACTTTGGATGACAATCTTGTTAAATATTGGTAAATTTATTATTAAATCATAATTGTTTGTATATAAATTAGATTGTTCCAATTACTTGTTATCTAAACTGTTGAATAAATAATCAACATTCTTCAATAAAACATTAATTTCTTTAAGCAGACATTTCAGTCTTTAAATTGAATTATGTTTACATTGATATACATTGTGTAAATAATTAATCGCAAAAAATTAATAATTAGTTGTTATACATAACCTTTGATCCAGTGTAAACACAGTGCAGTCCTCTAGAGGTGTGTTGTATGTTGCACTTACACTACTGTAAACAATAAATTGTTGACATAAATAATTTATTATAAATTGTTTTCACAAAGAATGAACTGTTTACCTGAATAATAAAATGTTTATATGATTAATTTACATTACCTTAGAAAATAATGCATTGTTTTTCAACAAATTAAATGGTCAGGTCATATATATATATGTATATATGTATATATATATATATATATATATATATATATATATATATATATATATATATATATATATATATATATATATATATATATATATATATATATATATATATATATATATATATATATATATATATATATGTATATATATCATATATATATATATATATATATATGTATATATATATATATATATATATATATATATATATATATATATATATATATATATATATATATATATATATATATGTGTGTGTGTGTGTGTGTGTGTGTGTGTGTGTGTATGTCCAGTGCCTCCTCCAGGGTTGATGTAGACAGGACATGGCGATAATAGGATGTTGAATATATGCCATTATTTGTCAGGTATCATCTTGGTTCGATCGCGTTTGGTTCACTGATCATCGCCATCATCCAGATCATCCGAGTCATACTGGAGTATATTGACCACAAATTAAATAAATACGATAACGCCGTTGTCAAGTTCTTGCTCAAGTAAGTCTACGATTATTCGTTCGCAGGACAGAAATGCAAATATGTTGTATCTAATTTATGCATTGTATTTGGAAAGCATATGTGTATATGTTTTTACTAGTAGCATATCAATGTTTACTAGCAGTATATCAATGTGTTACTAGTAGCATATCAACGTGTTACTAGTAGCATATCAACATGTTACTTGCAGCATATCAACGTGTTACTAGCAGCATATCACCATGTTACTTGCAGCATATTAACATGTTACTAGCAGCATATCAACATGTTACTTGCAGCATATTAACATGTTACTAGCAGCATATCAACATGTTACTTGCAGCATATCAACATGTTACTTGCAGCATGTTACTAGCAGCATATCACCATGTTACTTTCAGCATATTAACATGTTACTAGTAGGATATCAACGTGTTACCAGCAGCACATAAATATTAACATTACACCCATGTTGCAGTGTTTACACTGGCTGCCCGTTCGTTTTTTAAACAAGCTTTTTCATAACTCACTGATGAGGACATTTTATGTGCATGCATTAGATATTGTATATATTAGTTTCTTACCATATTTATGGCCATTCTTTTAGTTTCACTTGTATCACTGAACTTATTTAAAGTATAGGTCTTAATAATTGCTTTTTTAATATAATTGTAGTAAAAGTTTTTATGGTTATATTCTTAGTATTACTTGTATAAATGAATATATGTAAAATAGTTTTTAGAATGCTTTAGTGTATTTAATTTTGTTAGTAGTTTTATGATCATTTTCTTACTTTTACTTGTATTACTAATTATATTTAAAGTAGTGTTTTTTTAATGTTTATTAATTTTTTTTTATTTAATGTTAATTTATTTTTTTATTTTTTTAATGTTTATTTTGTTAGCATTTTTTTTTTATGTTTAGCATTTGTGTAGACTATGCTTAGCATAATTATTCTCTTAGTTACTTATGGCATCTAATATAGTACTATATATGTAAAGTGCCTGAGAGCAATCTTAATCGATCGGGCGCTATATAAGTACTTTTTATTATTCTAAGGCATTTGTTCTATTGGCATGACATAACTCATAAGTAGCTAGTTGGGGGCCACCATCTTTGACACCCCAACCCCCATGTAACGCATTGTATCACTGCACCAAACACCCCTCCGAAAAAATGTAACACTCAACAACTAATATACCCCTTCACCCCCATCAGTGGAGTGTCACTGTAAAGCTAAACAAAATTCAGAGCATGCACGTTACACAAACTGACCTGAATTATGATCCTGTTGCTAGTGCACTGTGAGTAGTATGATCCTGTTGCTAGTGCACTGTGAGTAGTGTGATCCTGTTGCTAGTGCACTGTGACTAGTGTGATCCTGTTGCTAGTGCATTGTGAGTAGTGTGATCCTGTTGCTAGTGCACTGTGAGTAGTGTGATCCTGTTGCTAGTGCACTGTGAGTAGTGTGATCCTGTTGTTAGTGACTGCGAATAGTGTGATCCTGTTGCTAGTGACTGAGTAGTGTGATCCTGTTGCTAGTGCATTGTGAGTAGTGTGATCCTGTTGCTAGTGAACTGTGAGTAGTGTGATCCTGCTAGTGCACTGTGAGTAGTGTGATCCTGTTGCTAGTGCACTGCGAATAGTTTGATCCTGTTGCTAGTGACTGTGAGTAGTGTGATCCTGTTGCTAGTGCACTGTGGGTAGTGTGATCATAAATTGCATATTCACAAGTTGTGAAAATCACCATTATCATTCAGTTGTGCTTTTGGCGGTTAGTAAATGCCTTCGACTACAAAAATTAGAAATGTCTTGCTCTTTCGTGTACTGATAATAATAGTGCTTTGAGCTTGTGAAGCGAAATACGTACGTCAGGGGTGTTATGTAACAGGGTTGTAAACACCCCTCCTTTGTGATGCTTTGTAACGTTTTTGTATATACCCCATGTCCCCTCTGGCATTACACAATTTTTGAATGACCCCCATATAATTATAATGCCAAAACTCTCAGCATCTTTGGATCTCAAAGTACATCTAAGTTAATAATATGTTACACTTCATGTTTTAATCTTTCTTGCGTCAGTATAATATTATTTTTCCTCAGAAATTGCATGAAATGACTGTTCCTTCACAGGTGTCTCAAGTGTTGCTTCTGGTGTCTGGAGAAATTCATGAAGTTTCTCAACAAGAACGCTTACATACTGGTCAGTCTGCATTTGTGTCATGTTAACTGGTCAGTCTGCATTCGTGTCATGTTACTACATGGTGTCATGTCTGTCACAACATGGTGTCATGTCTGTCAGTACCTTGTGTCTTGTATGTCACTACCTGGTGTCATGTATGTCACTACACGGTGTCATTTATGTCACTACACGGTGTCATTTATGTCTCTGCAGGTGTCATGTATGGGGCACTGCAGGTGTCATGTATGTCACTACGTGGTGTCATGTTTGCTGCCATGTATGTGACTGCAGGTGTAATGTATGTCACTACCTGGTATTATGTCATGGATGTCATGACACTGCCATGTCTATAGTGACATGGTGTAACGACTGTGTAATCTTTCACATAAAATTATGTTGGCACACAATGTCATGTTTATCACATGTCAGTGCGCAATATCTGTCAGTAAATGGTGTCACATACAGTGTCATGTTTGACATTACATGACATCATACCGGTCAGTAGTGAATTGCATATTTGTACACAGTATCATTTCTGCATGTTAGTGCACTGTCACGTGGTTCAGAAATGGTATCAAGTTTGTCAAAATATACTGGTGTCATGTGTGTTAGTATACGGCATAACATGTGTTAGTGCCTTGTCACACTGGCAAGTCAAGTCAAGTCTCAAGTCAAGTCAATGACCTCCAAGTCCAAGTCTCGAGTCATCTCTCTGAACTCCCAGGTTCACCAATCGCTAAGATTTTTACAGTTTGTCTGCTGTAACGTTAATGGAAAATTTATGGGATCCTGTCCTGCCTCAGTATTAGCATTATCATAATAAGTACTTAATAATTATTGTATTTGGCTTGTCACAACCATATGGTATTGTTTTTTTTAAATTGTATCACAACAATATGGTATTGTTTTGCATACATTTTGAGTCACCACACTTTTTGGCAAGTTACAATGTCAAGTCAAGCCTGAAGTCAATGGCCTCCAAGTCCAAGTCAAGTCTCGAGTCATGAAAATGGGTGTTAGTCAGCTAAAATACTGGGAATGTTTCTTCAAATGAATATTATGTAGAACAGCCTTCATTAATATTCCACGTTAAACAACAAACCTGCTTTTCCCGGTTGCAGATTGCAGTCTACGGCAAGAACTTCTGCACCTCTGCAAAGAATGCCTTCTTCCTGATATTAAGAAACATCGTGAGGTAAGTAAAAACATTTCTGCTAGAGTCATGCATGTGTGTGTATCTAGAGCCTAGAGGTATGCGTAGGGGAAGGTCGGGTATATTGGCCCACTTATGAACATGGCCCAATATATCAAAGGAAACTATCAATGTTGCGCTTTCCACTATTTAATTTGAAACTCGTCAATGATAGGCACAACATGGCAACCAGGCATTTGGGAGAAAATTTCTAAGTTGGATTATGGCATACCGGTCCAATATAGATGACCATTAATCTATATTGGACCACCTTGAATATGAAAAGGATGACACACTACCTGGAATTTGATTCACTGTAGGTAGATGTAAAGTGCTATAAGTAGTTAATATGTGCTCATTACATCACCAAGTTTATAATGTGAAACAGCAAAAGTTACCAAAAACATCTAACATCAAGAATATTCAGGTTACTACAATGGGCACAGTATTTGCACACAGTATTTTGAGTATTGAGTAGTATTTGCGATATTTGTTTGTGGTAAATACGCATTCCTGATATATTGGACCATCGCTCCAACACCAAAAATATCAACTCCATTGCATCATAATAACTAGACATACTTTTAAACATGAACATACATAAGTAAAGGTACAGCATAGAGTATGCCTTAATCACCCTCGTAGGTGTTACAACATGATAAGGTAGACCAGGACCAGTGATCCAATATACCAGGACGGTGGTCCAATATACCGGGATGGTGGTCCAATATACCAGGACGGTGGTCCAATATACTGGGACGGTGGTCCAATATACCGGGACGGTGGTCCAATATACCGGGACGGTGGTCTAATATAGCAGATCACACAGTGATGAACCCATACATAGATATCTACAAAGCTAGTGAAACTTTGCTCGTCAAATCTTCTTCATTCTTTGTTTAATGACCATCATCCAATATAGCGGATGGTCCAATATATCCAACCTTCCCCTATATACATTGATACACTTTATATAAACTTTTCTGTAATTCTAAATTAAACATCTGTTTTTATGTCTCTGTGACTCCAGGGTCGTGGTGATTGACAAGGTGACAGGCTTCTTGTTGCTGATTGGCAAGTTGGTCGTTGTTGGAATTGTTGGTAAGTTTTTTGTCTCAGTATCAAATTATGAAGGTTTTCATAATGTACCATGATGACTGCACAATACTTCAATGAGTTGTCAATAATTAATTTTAGTCAATCATTTATTCCAATAAATCAGTTGTGAAGCATTTATTTGAATAAATTAGTTGTCAGTCATTTATTTCAACCAATTAGTTGCCAATCATTTATTTCAAGCAATCAGTTGTCAATAATTTATTTAAATCAATCATTTGTTGAGAATTTATTTTTGATATATTAGTTGTCAATCATTTATTTCAATCAAGTTGCCACATGGCTTGAGTAATGATAATTAGTTTCAATGGAGTCACAGGAAGACGGCAATGAGCCATGTGACCACCATGCAATATAACACATTGACATTACGTGTATTGTAATAATCTTTTATTTTAAGACAAGATATTGATAGAACTATTTTCCTCAGATGTAAAGAATATAGAATAATTACTGAGCACAAAGAACATAGGTTGAACATCAGGAAGTATTAATTCTCGCAGATGGTGATAAGTGAGCAATGGCCTATGAATGTGGTATCTATCTTGCAGGTGTTCTTGCCTTCATATTCTTCAGTGGCGATGCTGAAGGTATCATATCTGTCAGCAGTATCACAGACTACATGAACAATTACAAGCCTGAACTCAACTTCTACCTTGTGCCCGTCATTGTAAGTAGACATTCATACCTTATTCTTGCAGTGCCAAGTGTGGTAGCAATGATCCCCTTTGTAATGTTGGCTTTCTTGTCAAGTGTGTCTACCTTATCATGTTGTAACACCTATGAGGGTGATTAAGGTGTACTATATGTTGTTCTTTCATGTATGTTCATGTTTAAAAGGATGTCTAGTTATTATGATTCAGTGGAGTTAATATTTTTGGTGTTCCAGATCATCATCATAGGAACATACGTGATCGCATCTGGTTTCTTCAGTGTCTACAGCATGGGCGTTGACACAGTCTTCCTCTGCTTCTGTAAGTTTAGGCGATAAAAACTATCAGTAAAATGGAGCCATCATGCAGCTGTACCAACACACCTACATACCTGCCAGTGTTCATAAATGAATTTGTACATACCTCCCAACTTGGCACAAGCAAATATTACAGAATCTCCTCCACATTATTTCTTTTTAATGATTTTTGTTTTTCGTGGTGCGGCCAACCAAATGTATTTTAATCGAATTACACATGAATCTGATTTTTTTCTACAAAAAAGGTAACATTTGAAAATGAAGTGTTTTTCAATTTGTTTCTTTATTAAGTTTATTTAATTGTAAAACAAACATGACAAAAAGCAGGAGCTTTAATTATATTTGAAATTGGAAGGAGGATGCATACAATTAATCAAATGTATAACAGCAGTAATAAAATTGATAAAAGAGATCAAATAGAAAAAATATATAAATAAATAAATAGACACATACAATTTATTCACATTTTCATACAGATAAACACGCATGCATACATAAATAAAGAAGTAAAATTGCAGTGTATCACAAAGCTCACAGTAGAATGTCGAGTAAACAGAGAGTATATGTTGCAGTGGAGGACCTTGAAAGGAATGACGGCTCGGCAGAGAAGCCATACTACATGAGCAAAGATCTCATGGAATTACTTGGCAAGAAGAACCAGGTGGATGATAAAAAGTAATGAGCGCTTGGCTCAGCAACTCAGTTCCATTCCTTAGGTGGACGTGGACAAGCACATGCACAAACAGGGACACCCACATACTTTGGACACTCTGTAATGTCCTTGAAAACAATCAATTGATCGTGTGTACGTGATACTGCATATTTAACCAGACCAGTTGTACGTTCCAGTGAGTGATAGATGTTGGGGTGTTAACAGGAGTTAGGAGTGAAATATGAAATGTTAATTTTATTAGTTTGCACCAAGTCCGTTACTAAAAAACACATGTTATTCTAGGCACTAAATGTATATTTTACTATATACATTGAATAGTATATTCTACGGTTTACACCACATGTGATATAACTAATATGTATGATTGCAGCAGGACTGAATGTGATTTAATAATATTTAATATTTATTTAATAATGTAATTACCTTGCTCAGTACTGATTGTTACTGTGGTAGTTTTAAGTGTTGGGTGAAATGTATAGTTTTCAGCAAGGAAGATATTGATATGTGAATATTTAAAAAGTAATTTGGCAGAATGTTCATGAATCTGAGGATTTGAAATCTGGAAATCTCAACCGACACATATAAGTGTAAGGTTATATTTTAAAGGTATGTAATTCCTCTTGGTATTTTTGTGTGATTAGTAATGTATGGATAAGACGAATAATGAGAATTATATAAATGTGGACGCATTGTTTTAATGCAGTGTTGTTACTGGTTAAATAAGGAACAATGGAAATGATGTGTTTTCCCCATTTGTATCTATATATTTATTTAGCTGCTTGAAGTGAATGTAAATAATGAAGAGACTATTTTATGTATACCTGTATGTATATGTAAATTAATACTCTGGTGGGATAATTAGCTAACTACATGCTAAGTATTAGGGTAATGTTTGCTATAGTACAACTGTGCCTAACTGCATCTGTGATATTGTTTGAACTATTGGGATACTTGCTCTAATGCAAGATTATTAATCTGCACATGTCTTGCCTTGTGTGATCTCTCGTATCTTGCGTTTTTCTCATATGTATGTATGTATGTAATTATGTAATTATGTATGTATGTATGTATGTATGTATGTATGTATGCATGTATGTATGTGCATATAGCAAAGAAAAACAATGTTGCGAAGATATATTTTGAGAAATGTTGCATCATGTTGGAAACTGTGTTGTTTTATTGCTTAATAAATATGCTGGCATAAACTGAATGGTGTTTGTGTATTTAATTATACTTCAGTATTGATTAGGTGCAATTAGTTACACTAATTGGAGCTACCATTGCTGTACACCGAGGTATTTCTGATGCAGACTTGTTGGTAAGTCACAAACTGGCAAGTCAAGTAAAGTCGCAAGCGTTCACCGTTCATATACGCACGCACGCCCGCACGCACGCCCGCACGCACGCACGCACGCACGCACGCACGCACGCACACACGTGTGTGTGTATATATATATATATATATATATATATATATATATATATATATATATATATATACTTGCCCACCCCCGTTGCTGACGCTCATGGAGATTTACTAATATGCGTGAGATGTACAGTTAGTTGCGTGAGAACGTGAGACGGAAGTCAAATGCGTGAGTCTCACGCCAAATTTTTTGCCCCTCCCAGGAAAAATTCCCCTGCAAATCTAACACATATTGTTAATATTGGTAAATATCATAATATTGCTCGTTTCAATAAATAATAACACAAATATATACGCTAATCTCCATGCACGTGTTCATATAGACACTATTTCCATGCACGTGCTGATAGCGCAGAGTTTCCAGGGATCGCCGAGGTTATTCTTAAGTATCATCGTCGGTGACGTCGCGCGTCTTGTCAATGTTTCCCTGCCAAAGATCCAAAGAGTGGTAGTGGTTTGGTTGGCGCGTGTTACGGGCGCTAGACCCGCGCCCCGATCATTGATTTAGCTGCGTAAAGTCGTCTGTATCTGATAATTGTACTTTTTATAGGTAAAGCTTCAAACTACTCTGTCGTATCATTGAAGTCTTTGAATATCCTAATACTAATACTAATAAGTACTACACGTTTTAAATTCACGTTTCCTTGTCAGTGAACACATTTTAAATCAAACTATCTAAGTGCAAGTGTACATATTCCGTATCTAAATAAACCTCTACAGCACACGTAAATGAAATAGTACATTTTATAAATGCTTTCCAGTGCATGTTAAAGTACTCTTTGGTTAAAGTGCTGCCACGTGGTGTCCTGTTGGGAAACTAGACACCCCTTGTTGACCTTTCAGAGTTTGGATCCGCCCAAGATCTCACGCATGTTTCTCGACATGCACAACTTGGCAGTTCTGTACCTAGACGTAATTCAATTCAATAAGATTTTTTAATTTATAAACAAATATACATATAACGAAAAATATATAGGTCCATATAGTCAGCTAACCAAATAATGTAAAAAAAGAAACAGGTGAAACATAAAACATACATACTGTATGATTACACAAGGTCATTACGTATATAAAGTGACTTTACCCATTGGCATTGGCATTGTCTCCTTATCCTTGATTCCCATCTGATGTCAGTACCACGTACCGCAATTATCAGTGAGTTTCTAGATTTATCAAAACGTGAATAAATTTATATACAATGTTTTTTGACAATTTCAAACAAACAAAAACAAACAGTATTTTGTTCCTATGCACATTGTCAATGCAAACACTATCCACAATTGTATGCAATTGAAATTGGGATATTCCTTGGCAAAAATTAGGAGTTTACCAAATGAAATAAAGTTACGCAGATCGAGTCTCAATAACAAAATTTAATGTAATTCGTGACTTCCATTACATTCACTATATGGCGCCAGTGGTGGGGATATTCCTTGGCAAAATTAGGAGTTTACCAAATGAAATAAAGATACGCAGATCGAGTCTCAATAACAACATTTAATGTAATTCGTGACTTCCATTACATTCACTATGTGGCGCCAGTGGTGGGGAGTTTGGATTTCTTTGCTACGGACGCCGGGTGCGCTACTCTACATAAGCGGTAGAGCGCACACGGTAGTGCACGGTGCTTCAAATACTGAAGTTCTCTGGTAGCAAAACTGTGATGACCATCCATGCCCCTTCTGGAATATTCAGTGATTTGCTATGCGTGTTCATTGTGCTGTGTAGTTTTTTTCTACCAGTAAGCGTCTTTTTGGAGTATATCGTTCGCAACCAATCGCAGCATTTAAAATTGTCACGTGATATCACATGTGTTTACTTGAGGAAGACAGTCTAGAAATAGAATGTAAAGCAGTCTAAAATCACATCTTTGTGGAATACATTACCAATTTTAAAAACGTATACTAGAATGGCAAAGGTTGAGAACGATGGTCAGACAGATAAGTATGGTATGCAGCCATCATGGCTAAATAACAAATTCGATTACGTTTGCCGTTTAATAACTAGTTTGCGTCTGGTCTTGGCTTACACTGTTACAGTGTCAGTTGAAGTTGACTGTGTCAGTGTGTGTTAATCAGGATTAGCAATGTCAGTGATACCTAGCTATCGTTTAATATCGGCATTAGGCTCACAAATAATGTCAAAAAGCCAAGCCATACGTAATGAACCAAACAATCACATGCACATCGAAATGAGCGTCTTCCTTACAAGAAAGTGGTCCTATCACATATATTACACCTGCATTTCGTTAGATGTACAATCATAAACTCTCACGAATCTAACGAATAGGTTGAGACTTAAGCCTAATGTGCTCTGCCCCTGAAATAGTATCATGTCATTACAGTGATTGCTAGAATTTCAGAATGCATTCCACGACCACGCCGCGGCACTTCGTCTCATTCACCATATTTTCGTTGTTAGGCCAATGTTTGAAGTAAGACAATTACCATATCACCACGCTTAATAATTGTTTCATGAAACATTACACTTAGTGTAATATCTGTAATATCTACAGAGCGTGGGCGATAACGGGGAAGTCGATTATTTTCGTGCCATGTTTCAAATTACATTACAAACTGGCATCGCTACACATTATGATATATTACTTATGATACATAACTAATATTGTATGGTTTTGTGAATGTGTATTTTATATTTGCTTGTGATAATGTAGTTAGACATGATTGACGGTGTCCAAATGGTGGGAATAGCCATGGTAATGGGACAGGTTCCGCAGATGCAATAATCTGGCATTATTTGTAGATTGCCTCTGAATTCTACTTAATTCAAATTCTTACTACAATCTGTCTCTTGTTTATGCAAATAATTTCTAGCGGTGTGATTGAAACTTCTATTACACAGAAATCTGAACTTCGTAAGAAATGGTACATGGTCAATTTGATGCTAATAATGTATTATGATTCAGTTAGTAAACTGGGAAATACTTGTCACAGTATTTGGTACGTTCCAAACTCTAAAGATATGAATGAATTAAAAAAACCATAAAGGAAGTCAGTACATTGTACATATACACACACCTACATGTTCACACACATGTACATAATAATTATGGTATCAATACTGATTGTTGATTTTGTTTTCCTTCTTCTGTCACTGCTCCCATTTCACTGCTGTATCCGCCACCTGTCTCCACTCCACCATCCCTCGCTGTCGTTCTCAAGTCTCAAGTAGTTTTACTCCAAACACCCCAATCTTGAGCTAACGCAGGAGTTCGGACCAACGGCTTTTAGTGTCTCTTCCGAAAGACACGGGCAATGTGGGGTGAACGAAATTGCCCAAGCTTCGAAACGGCGGAGGTGGAATCGAACCACTGTCCTCTCGATCGACAGGCGGGTGCTCTAACCATTAGACCACCGTTCTCCACATACCGCCAAATCTGTCTTCACACATTCCTCCCATTCAGTGTCTGTCTTACTTTTTTCCACCAACCCATTCAGTTCACATGTCCAGCCCACTTTAACTTCCTGCCGAAACTCTTTCACACCAACCTCCTCCCTCAGCTCCTCCATTCTTCGCTTGTCTACTCTTTTCACTCCCGCAATTCTTCTCACCCAGTTAATTCTGCAAATTTGGACTTTCTCTTGTTTTTCGTCTCATCCCCATGGTCTCTGGGCCGTATAGGTAGGCTGGTGTTACGCGCAAACTACAAACCTTAGTATTTGGTAATTAATAGATGAAACCTGCTATCCCGGCCAATTGGCCCCTAAATTTTATTGTTGGCCTCTAATTTTGAAAGTTCAGGGGCCAGCTGGCCCCTAATTTTTCAAGCAAATTATAGGGAATGTAAGTTTTGTGATCTAGTTTTAGGTCTGGAGTCCACTGGCGTCCTCGGCTGTTTTGATGCCTGTTTGAAGAATTGGATTATTTTTTGTTTTGGGTGTACTCACAGAACTGACACAAAACGGTGTGAATTTTTCTGGTTTCAGACCGATGAAACGATGTTAAAGGTGTATGAGAATCTTTATATATAAGAATGTTCACAATAATCGTTTGAGAGTTATTTACAACTGGATACCATGTATTATCACTCGCGCACTGTTGGCATAGCAAAATCTATATGCACAGCAAATCTGCTTACTTTACTCAAAACGGTCCGTCTGGGGACACGAGCTTTGTGGGCTTTAAGTGTATTTAGACACCTTGTTAGGCATAATATTTTAAGATTTTTCGACTGATTCAACACGACTAAATGAGCAGTTTTAGTGATAATCCATAGTATGTTTTTAATATCTGAAGTGAGATCTGATATTTAAATAATTATTTCGGGGACAGTTAATTGGGAAATTACATTTCTAACTCTTCAAAGTTGTCTAACACAGTTGTTGTTCCTTCTGATCAACAAACGTGATTATAATACGTATTGTCAGTTTGTAAGTTCTTATGATTGTAGAAACCTTAAGTGTTTTACTGTGTCATTATTTACAATAATATTAAAATTGATGCTGAAACATTTGCATTACATGTATTACGAAACTTCAGCTGTGACTGAATCTGTTGGGTTACAATTACAAATGGAAACCATTATTAGAGTCCACAGTGTATAACAGCATCAAAGACCGTGAATAGAAAATAATTAATTATAGTTTCAATGCTGTTTACTGTAAATTATGTAATATGTTCTGCAAAAGTCATTCCCATTGACTAGTACACAATACATTGCAATAACTATACCTTCTATACTGTTAAATGTACACTTACAAGGTAATCTTTATGCACATGAATTCCTCGTACTCGATTTTGGCAGTGAAGTTAATTGAACCTGTATTTTTAATGTTTCGAATTTCTATTTAATCATACAGTTATAATTTGTATTGGATGGTGTGGTACATGCAGAAGACATTGTCAGTAATTCATTTTATGGTTGATCATTACTTTTCAGTCAGTGCCAGGAAAAAGACTTATCTATGAACATCAATTGTTTTCCCTGTAGCAGGGGTCAGGGATATCGAAATTGCTGGAGGATGTCATTAAAAAATATGTACATGAGGGATGTGCTTCATCTAAGTAGAAAGGGTGCAGCAGTGTTTGTGGATGAACTCTCAGCAGCAGTTGACAGCAGCATGGGTAGCATAAAAAAATATTTTTGGTAGCAAACATTGCAACAAGTGCAGAAGGGTTACTTAGAGGTGCCTCAAACAGGACATGAGGCCATTAGTACACACAGACCAGTAACAAAATGTCCAGAAAACATTTCTGAAGCTGGTTATAAATGCGTGTGTTTAAATGCAAGGAGCATAGTAAATAACAAGAAAATCGAATTAAACATTATGGTAGAAGACACTGACCCTCACATTATTGGTATAACCAAATCGTGGATCAACAAAGACATATCAGATGCTGAATTAGGACTGACAGGATACGTAATATTTAGGAGAGATTGAATAGAAAGAAGGGAAGGGAGAGTTATTTTGTATTAAAGAATCTATTCAGGGTTACTAAATGAAATTAGAAAGCGAAGCAGATTGCGATGAAGCTGTTTGGGGCAATATAGTTACAGGAAATTCAGCATTAACTATTGGATTAGTTTACCAAAGTCCAAACATAAATGAAGAGGATAACACAAAAATACAAAACACTATAAAGGAAGTGAATAAAGGGGAATGTATCATAATGGGAGATTTTAGCCATGGACACTGGACATATCTAGAGAGTACACGGGGTGAGGACCAACAGTTTCTATTTTTAATTCAGGATAGCTTCCTTACTCAACATGTGCTACAACCAACTAGGGGAGAGAATGTATTAGATATAGCTTTGTCTTCACAAAATGAATTAGTGGACAATGTCAAAATACATGAACCATTGGGTAACAGTGATCATAATCAAATACATTTTGACAAAGTAAAGTCAGAAAGTAGAAATAAAAAACATACAGGAGAAACTTCCACAAAGGTAAATATAAACATCTGAGAAAATACTTAGCAAAGCTAGATTGGAATAACATGCTGATGAATAAGACCGCAGTTGAATGTTGGAACATTCTAAAATATGAAATTGAGAGTAGCATTGATCAATTTGTTCCCTTGAAAAAAACAAGGAAAACGGTCTAGAAAGAAGCACTTGTCAAAAGAAGCTATTAGAAAAATAGTGTATAAGCAAACTATATGGAGGGTTTATAGGCGTACCAGAAAGACTGAAGACTGCAAATTACAAAGAGCCACTTAATGCAGCTACAACTGAAATTAGAAAATCTAAAAGAAACTATGAGCAAAATTTTGCAGGTAACATTAAAAAATGACAGAGAGTTTTGATGCATATGTCAGGAGTAAACAAAACATGAGACAAGGTTAGACCACTAGAAGACAGTGCTGGAAATATAATATCACAAGGTTTTTTAATGGCGGAAGATCTAAATGGTTACTTCAGTTCAGTGTTTACCAGAGAGGATATTAGTTCATTACCAGTTCCAGATGCAAAACTTCAGGAGGGTAAATCGGACTATTTAGGGCAGTTAATTAAAACTCCAGAAATGGTAGTTAAGAAAATAAAAGCAGTGTAGGATAATAAATCACCAGGAGTGGATGGAATTCCTCCAAGACTACTAATGGAAACAGTAGAACAAGTTAGTATACCGCTTGCAAGTGTTCAGCTTGTCATTAAAAAAGGGAGTGGTTCCTTTTGAATGGAAAGAAGCAAACATCATACCATTATTTAAAAAGGGTTTGATAAATATGATAATTACAGACCAATGAGTTTAACATTAGTGATTTGTAAATTATTAGAAAGGTTAATTAAAGACATCTATGGTGGACTTCCTTGTTAGGCATAAATTATTAAATCCATCTCAACATGGATTCCTAAAAGATAGGTCATACTTAACAAACATGTTATGTTTTTTTTTGGAAAAAATCACTAAGTGGATAGACGAGGGATCACCAGTAGATATTATCTACTTAGATTTTCAGAAAGCTTTTGACAAAGTGCCACATCAAAGATTACTACTTAAATTAAAAACCCATAGTGCCGGGGACAGCATAATCGACTGAATAGAACAATGGCTGACTGACAGAAGACAGCTTGTTGTAGTAGATGGAGAAGTTTCGAACTTAAATAAGTTTTGAGTGTGGTATCGAACACAAGGATCAGTATTAAGAGTTTTTTTAAGACCTTTATTATTCTTAATATATACCAATGACTTATTGGATATTTATAATAAAATATAGCAAGCAATGATTATATAGCAAGCAACATACTGATGCATTTGCGGATGACATAAAAGTGTTTAGAAAGGTTAACAATGATGGTGATAAACAACATTTACAAAATGATCTAGACAAATTAGTTAAGTGGTCTGAAAAATGGCAGACGTTATTAAATTTTGGGAAATGTAAATGTCTACATACAGAACATGGGAACTTGGATGTAAACTATAAAATGGGAGATACTGTTCTAGGTACTAATAGTTACTGTAAAAAAGGACTTTCTTTTACTCCTATAGGATTGGGAGTAACAAGTGCTGATATGAAAGTTTCAGAGCAGTGTGGTATTGCAGCTTCAAAGGGTAATCAAATTCTTGGATTGATTAGGAGAAATATAACATACAAGGAAATAAAGCTAATTATACCTCTGTATAAAGCAGTAGTTAGGCCTCATTTAGAATATTGTATACAAGCGTGGATACCATATCGTAGGAAGGATATAGATACGCTTGAATGAATACAGAGAACAACTTAAATGATTCCAGAACTGAGAGACCTTAGTTGTGAAGAACGCCATAAAGAATGTGGTTTAACAACCCTAGAGACAAGGAGGTTAAGAGGAGATCAAATAGAAATTTTAAAGATATTAAATGGGTATGAAAATATTGATTGAAATATTTTTTCTCACTCAGGAGAGATAGTAGAACTAGAGGACATGAAGTAACATTAGTAAAGGATCAGTGTAGATTGGATATCAAGAAGCATTCGTTCTCACAGAAAATGAATGGAACAAATTATCTACAGATTGTGTAGCTGCTAGCAATGTGAATATGTTTAAAAACATGGTTGACACATATCTCAGGAGGGCGGGTTACACGTAAATGAAAAAATGTTGGACTCTTGATAAGCCAATGGCTTCCTTGTCCACTTGCCATGTGGACCTTTGCCTTGGATGGCAATCTTGTTATATCTTGTTAAATAAATTTGCAGGCGAACCTGTCAAATACGATCCAACATTCAATGGCCCTATCCCTAACAGGTAAGTTCACACATGTATATCTGATTATGTTGCTCAGTATTGTCTTCATTCTGTTGCCCAGTATTGTCCTTATTCTGTTGCTCAGTATTGTCTTGATTATGTTGCTCGGTATTGTCTTCATTCTGTTGCTCAGTATTGTCTGCATTATTTTGCTCAGTGTTGTCTTCAATCTGTTGTCCAGTATTGTTCTCATTTTGTTGCTCAGTATTGGTTTCATTGTGTTGCTCAGTATCATCTTCATTGTGTTGGTCAGTATCATCTTCATTATGTTGCTCAGTATTGTCTTCATTATGTTGCTCAGTATTGTCTTCATTCTGTTGCCCAGTATTGTCTATATTATGTTGCTCAGTATTGTTTTCGTTTTGATGCTCAATATTGTCTTGATTATGTTGCTCAGTATTGTCTTCATTCTGTTGCTCAGTATTGGGTGCATTATTTTGCTCAGTGTTGTCTTCAATCTGTTGTCCAGCATTGTCCTCATTCTGTTGCTCAGTATTGTTTTCATTGTGTTGCTCAGTATCATCTTCATTGTGTTGGTCAGTATCGTCTTCATTATGTTGCTCAGTATCATCTTCATTATGTTGCTCAGTATTGTCTTCATTGTGTTGCCCAGTATTGTCTTCATTATGTTGCTCAGTATTGTCTTCATTATGTTGCTCAGTATTGTCTTCATTATGTTGCCCAGTAGTGTCTTCATTCTTTGATCAGTGTTGTCTTCATTATGTTGCCTAGTATTGTCTTCATTATGTGCCCAGTATTGTCTTTATTATGTTGCTCAGTATTGTCTTCGTTTTGTTGCTCAATATTGTCTTCATTCTGTTGCCCAGTATTGTCTTCATTCTGTTGCTCAGTATTGTCTTCATTGCGTTGTCCGGTCTTGTTTTCATTATGTTGCTCAGTATTGTCTTCATTCTGTTGCCCTGCATTGTCTTCATTCTGTTGCCCAGCATTGTCTTCATTCTGTTGCCCATCATTGTCTTCATTATGTTGCCCATCATTGTCTTCATTCTGTTGCCTGGCATTGTCTTCATTCTGTTGCCCAGCATTGTCTTCATTCTGTTGCCCAGCATTGTCTTCATTCTGTTGCCCGGCATTGTCTTCATTCTGTGGCCTATCATTGTCTTCATTCTGTTGCCCAGCATTGTCTGCATTCTGTTGCCCGGCATTGTCTCCATTCTGTTGCCCACCATTGTCTTCATTCTGTTGCCCAGCATTGTCTTCATTCTGTTACCCGGCATTGTCTTCATTCTGTTGCCTGGCATTGTCTTCATTCTGTTGCCCAGCATTGTCTTCATTCTGTTGCCCACCATTGTCTTCATTCTGTTGCCCAGCATTGTCTTCATTATGTTGCCCACCATTGTCTTCATTGTGTTGCCCACCATTGTCTTCATTCTGTTACCTGGCATTGTCTTCATTCTGTTGCCCAGCATTGTCTTCATTCTGTTACCTGGCATTGTCTTCATTCTGTTGCCCAGCATTGTCTTCATTCTGTTGCCCAGCATTGTCTTCATTCTGTTGCCCACCATTGTCTTCATTATGTTGCCCAACATTGTCTTCATTCTGTTACCTGGAATTGTCTTCATTCTGTTGCCCAGCATTGTCTTCATTCTGTTGCCCGGCATTGTCTTCATTCTGCTGCCCAGTATTGTCCTCATTCTGTTGCCCAGTATTGTCTTCATTCTGTTGCCCTTTATTGTATTCACGCTATTGCCAGTATTGTGTAAATCCACCCTGATTGGATGAACGTTTTATGTTGTAGAGGCTGCACGGATGTTCTTTGCTGTGTACTGTTTTTAATTTGCATCTTCGGCATGCTTGCTGTAGCAGCCTATGGTAGGCATCATTCACACGTCTATATCAATAAGCATTCACTTAGGCATGACAGTTTCCAGCATCACATATAACAGGCCTTGTTTATAGAATGAGATGTCCTGTATATAAGACATTTCCTTGGTGATTCATGCTACATTTTGGCCTCCTCTCAAAGGTATTAATTTTAACTGAGAAGTAATTAGCTTTTTTACTCAGAAATCAAGGAACTGTACACACTCATAATGTCAGTGTTTACTCCAACTTTACATGGTTGTCCTGGAAACATGGGTCAAAAACAGCTGTTTGTTCACTTTAAAAAATTTACTTTGAGTCAATTTTAATGTCATTTTATATTTCATCTGTATTTCGATGGAATTGCACAGAATCATGCACCATATTTAGGGGAACAGTTGAGTATAATTTCTGAATTTGTTTTTTATGTAATAAACAAGATGTATTGCTACCTCTGAGAATACTGTCTGGTTGTCGAGCAGCTCTTGTGGTACAACGAGACATGCTCTATACTCGCTCTTTGTGCAGGTCTCTATGTAGGGGACCCTCACCGTCTAGTGTACCCTTCTGACTCAGACGGCGCCATCTGTGGCAGGGGAAAGTACTTGTAAGTGAAACATGTTTGTGTTCATGCATGCATATATACGCACACATGCATGGGTGCGCACACAATGTAATGGTGATATGTTATATAAACATTAGATGAAAAAGATATCTAGATGGTAGTAATATCCAGAAAATATGTACACCTTCCCTCTCTGTTGCGATGTGCTTTTGAATGGTCACTGTCTTAACCTGTATGTTCAGTAATGCCTTAGCGTTAGCAATAATGTTGTTCAACCATATTTGGGACCAATATTAGCTGTTTAAATTAATGGTATATCATGCTGAAGGTATTGCTGTTTGTGGATTATGTGTGGGGATATTGTGCAGGAAGATATTGTCATAGAACCATAAGACACATACAGATAGCTAGCACCCTGTGATCCTCCCTCCCACCCCCTTAGAAAGTTCACATTGTCATATGTTGTTGTTACAGAAAGAAGCCTTACCTGCTGTTCTTTAACTTGGCCGAGTGTGTCAAGATGGGGTCCGCTGTCATCTTCACCGGGTGCCCTACCCCACAGGTGAGACTATGTCACCCTCCACTAAACACCTGTACATAAGTATGTAATGTATAGTCTATGCTGTGCTTAGGCACACATCCCCACATTTCCATAATAATATTTGGGTCCTTGCTGATTATTATGCAGACATTGACACACATATATATATATATATATATATATATATATATATATATATATATATGTGTGTGTGTGTAGTATATATATATTATGTGTATATATATATATACACACACATTCATGCATACATGCACGCATGCACACACACTGAAAAAGAATAAATTGAAGTGTAACACTAATACGTGCGTTTGTGCATGTGTACATGCATGCATGCACATGTATATACATAAGTATATACATACATATATGTATACATGCATGTACACACATGTATGCACTAACGCACACACAACCATTACCATGAGTCGTGTTGGTTGACTCTAGATGTGTTGGTTGTCTCTGTGTGATGGTTGTCTCTAGGTGTATTGGTTGTCTCTAGGTGTATTGGTTGTCTCTAGGTGTGTTGGTTGTCTCTAGGTGTGTTGGTTGTCTGTAGGTGTGTGTGGGGCACTGTCCACCCCGTCTGTGGACATGGCAGATACAACACTACAAGGAACAAGTGAATGACTACCATATCATAGATCGCAAGAACATGTACTGCAGGCCCGGCGTTAATCCATTCGACCCACGCAAGGCTTGTATATTGCATGCAATCCAAGGACTGTTTCACTTGTTTTGAGGCCATGTGACTGTGTTTCCATCTGACCTTGAACTTATTTGTGTAGTGAAATGATCATTGATCTAAAATGTTTGTTCTTAAAACATCGACACCACACCATATAGTATATTTTTGTGGTATCTTGCAATGAGGAAGTGGAATTTCTAGATTGATGTTATTTAAACACAAATGAATGTATGCGATTAGATTGCATGCTAATCTTTACGCGAGGCAACAACACCCCAGATATAATCATCCCCTTGTGGACTTTGCATCTGGTATGTAAATTACGTAAATTATCCCTGCAACTTCTGCGTAGTAATCATTAAACAAGGCAGCCATCTGCCCCGCTCTCCCAGCAGTTGACGAAACACAATATTTGAACGTCGAGGCAGCAATATGTGTTCCAACTTTCATGCCTTGAATTTTCAAAACTTTCAATTCGTGTTGAAAATTGTTTTATTCCATTTCCCTCCCCACCTTCCACCATTTTGAAGGAATTGGCATATGATGTATCTATAAATGTTGTACTTGGTACTGTCCAAGGCGTAGTGGCCCCACTTATCTGGGTCATTACACCACGGTAGTGTTGTTATGTACAGCATTAAGTTTGTTATGTTTTTGTTCATACCCGCAATGTGGGCCAGTTTTAGAATGTGATGTTATAAGTAGATGGGGCAATGTCCGAAGACCCAGAATGGCCCACATTTGTTTGTATATAGATATGTTTAAATTTTGCCAAACATGGTAGATAATAAATGTCAGACAGAAAGTCTGGCCATTTTCAAATCAATCCGGTTTTGGTGTTGTTGCACAGCATAAAAACTATTCCAGCAGGTCTCTGTTTCATGTTTTCTGTAGCATCCAGTGGAAAACAGTGTTTCATTGCTATGTCGATCACCAGCAATACAGGAGCAAAATTCACACAATATTAACACAGATTTTCACATTATCAATATAACCTCAATATCATTAATTAAATGATGTTACACATTTATCTTTATGTGTGTCTGAACCACGTCAATACACTCAGTTAATGGTATTTCATTTAGATGATAGGTGATAATTATGGTATATTTAGAATGCATGCATGTATGCTTAATTATAATCACTGTTTGTTGTAGAGCGTCAAAGACCTAGTGAAAGAGCACCTATGTGCACCATATTTATTACCCACTCGACCAGGTGGGTGTATATCCAATTATTGAGAGAAGTTCTGCTCCTCTAATATATTTTTAGGCTATTCACACTGGTTATTGTCTTACTACAACATTTATATCATAAATTGTGTCGCTGCTGCACATAGTAATTGATTCAGTCTTGTTTCTATGTAAGAAAAATAGCAACAAACAAAACAAGATGGCATGGTCGCTGCAAGGTCTAATTCTTTTTGAAAAAGCAACTCTTAACTAAATAAAATACCTTTACGGTAATACAATCCATGACTTTATGCACACAGCCAATATATTTGTCACTAAATGTGATAGTGTCGTATCTAGGATCTCACAAGGGGGGGCAAGCCTAGTCCTATGCTAAAGATACTGGAACAAAATAAAACTATTAAGCCAAAGGGGGCAATGGCCCCCCGAAGTACGCCACTGATTTATACCATTCAAATGAACTTATGCGGACGTTTGACTAAGATTACGTAACAATGTAGAAAATAATCATATATTAACTGCATTGCGAACAGTTATATGTAACTATGTGTACTGATTCATCCCCGCTGACATCATTTATGCTTGCTCTCTAATTCAAAAGAAAACTTGTTTCCTGGTAGTAACTTTTTCGATATAACGAATGCACCAAAAATTAACACATTAATTAACTTTAGATATTTTACTGGGAATATGAGCAAAAATAGCAAAAACAATATCATGGGTACTTAAAAGAGAATGTACAATAATTTTTATTGGTTAGTGATACGCAGCTATAATGAGGGGTGTATTTTTAAAGTACTACAATTTTCTGAATTTTTCTACTTCAAAGAGCATAAAATTAACAATGTTATATTTCATGTTTTAATCATTATTGCTGTACGTAGAATATTTACTGTAAGAAATTGTTTGATTTTGACAGCCTAATAAATCATCTGGTGAAAAGCATTATATTTCACTTTCAATTAAAGGTGAAGGTTTACTGTTATTGCTGTAAAACTTACTTATTTAGTCCTCTTCGCTCAAGGTGGAGCATATGGCCGAGCATAGGTGAATTTGTAGAGCATAGGTGAATATGTTTTTTCCTCTATATATTGTCCTTTCAGCTGTACTTTAGCTTGTTGTGTACTGTTCACCTTTAGTAGTTTTGTTTTCTGTATGTTTATTTTCGAACCTGTCTTTTCTGCTTCCTGCGTAAAATTTGTCTGACTTCTTTTGCATTTGTTTGTGTGTAAATGATAGTAGGCAGATATCATCTGCAAAATCTAGATCATCCAGCTGTTTAGTGAATGTCCACTTGATGCCATTTTTGTTTAATGGTCTATCACCATGATAAAAATTAATGGTGATAGGATGCACCCCTGTCTTACGCCAGTCTTTACTTCAAATATCTCAGACAGTTTTCCATTATGAATAACTTGGCAGGTGGAGTTTTTGTAAATCTGCTGCATTAGTATCACAAACTTTGCTGGTATTCCATAGTAATGCATCAGCATCCAGGTAATGTCTCTGTCTACACTGTCAAGTCTATGAAATTAATATTGGGGTGCCTGCCACTCAATTGATTGTTCTATGATTATTCTTAGTGTAGCAATATGGTCAGTGCATGATTTGTTTTTCCGAAAACCAGCTTGTTCTTCACATAACTTTTCATCCAGTGCTCCTTTCAGTCCGTCCAGTAGTAGCGTGTGACGACTAACTACTTAGTATGGATATGAGTGTCATGTTTCTTTGGCAGTTTTACAAGGTATTCATTTTCCATTCTGTTGGGACTTTCTCTTGTTCTCAGATCTTCAGGAATAGATGGTGCAACATATCTGCCTTCAGAGTCTCTGGTGGTATGCCGTCTGGTCCTGGCATCTTTCAGAGCCTCTGGTGGTATGCCGTCTGGTCCTGGCATCTTTCAGAGCCTCTGGTGGTATGCCGTCTGGTCCTGGCATCTTTCCGTCCTTTACCATCTTCAGTGCTCTACTTATTTCAGCCTTCGAAGGTGGAATTGAGTTAACACTTAATAACATTTCTGCTATAGGTATGTCTGGTCTTTCTGCTGGTGGGTCTCTGTTGAGGATTTCTTTGAAGTGTTCTTCCCATCTTGATCTTTGCTCTGCTTCTTTGTTTATGGTTCTTCCTTCCTTGTCTTTCAGTGGGTTTAAAGGATTTCTTCTTTCCCGGCTAGTGTCCCTTGTGCCATTTCAGCTTGTGTTGCTACGTCATTGATGGTGTTTTGCTTGTCTTTTCTTGCGCTCTTCTTGACCACTTTGTTTAGTTGCCAGTATTTTGCTTGGTGTTCAATTTCTCTTCTACTGTCTGGCATCGATTGACCATTGCCATAAAACAGTCTGTGTATATTATATGTCGTAAAACTAGCATAATTAATCGCCAAA
Source organism: Lamellibrachia satsuma (assembly GCA_033239005.1). Lineage (NCBI taxonomy): Eukaryota > Metazoa > Annelida > Polychaeta > Sabellida > Siboglinidae > Lamellibrachia > Lamellibrachia satsuma. The sequence goes on along the minus strand of BSQZ01000001.1, from coordinate 2,952,313 downwards.
TCATGTATTTTAGAAAAAATATTAAGAGGTAAAAAATCACATGGTTTGTGTGGATATTATTTTTAATCACCAAGATGTTATAAATGCTATTAAATAGTGTTGTATTGTTACATAAAACAGTTGTCCAGTTGACCAATGAAAGTGACGGTACATTCCCTTCAATGATGAATCTGATGAGCTGTCATATGTTGTAGTGATGGGTCGCTGTATGCCAAGCAAACTGCCCAAGATCATTGGAGGCATGACAGACAGACATAACAAGACAGTGACCAAGGAACAAATCACCAAGAGCTCTCACTATCTCTCACTAATGATTAATGCTCAGGATACTGGCTTGAAGATACTACAGGATATAGAGGCATCATGGACCATGTGTATTGCGTAAGTATTGACCTACTCCTTCGGTGCCAGAAAAAGTAATTTTTTAATTGCGAAAACATTGTGAATTGTAAGTGGTTTTATTTCGAATTAGCACATCTTATTTTAAGTCACGAAAAATTAAATGCACTTTCCATTGTTTACTTTGCATCATGTGTTATCTCAAATACTGGTGGGTTTGGGCATTGAATGAAAACATTTGGATATTGGGGCATGTTCCAAAACAAGGACATCAAAACACTCAATTATGAGCAGTTTTAGTTCTTAATCTGCATGCTAGGTGGCACAACTATGGGAAATCAAACTTTAGTAATTATAATATTAATGCAAAAACTTCATTCGTGCCTAAATTCTTGGAAAAACAAGCTTGGACGCGAATCAAAGCGAAAGGGTTATGCAATCTAGAAATCGGTATATGTTGTTAAAGCTAGGCATCCAGTGTTAAAGCACAGTTAAAAAAGTAAGTGTTCAGATAGCAGAACATTTAAATTGTGTTTCCTACTGACCAAGCACTGAGAGGGAATGAATTCCAAACAGTTGGTGCGGCAACCAAGAAAGACATAGTTCCAAAATGTGTTTCAACTTTGGGAACAAAAAGTAGATGAGAACTGGATGATTGAAACTGTCTAGGCTGTATGGATGTATCACTGGGTCTTTGCAGTGGTTTCTTCACTGCAATGGTACTGTGTCTCTTGTGGATTATTCTGATGCGTTGGATCGCTGGCGTCCTCGTCTGGTTGTCTATTCTGCTCTTCGTAGCATCATTCTCCACTGGTAAGCCTCTTCGTAACATCATTCTCCACTGATAAGCCTCTTCGTAGCATCATTCTCCACTGGTAAGTCTCTTCGTAGCATCGTTCTCCACTGGTAAGTCTCTTCATAGCATCATTCTCCACTGGTGAGCCTCTTCGTAACATCGTTCTCCACTGGTAAGTCTCTTCGTAGCATCGTTCTCCACTGGTAAGTCTCTTCATAGCATCGTTCTCCACTGGTAAGCCCTCCACAGTTGATTTAGCCCATTTTGAATCAGGCTCGTATATGTTCACATTTGTAGCATGGGAATAGTTTAAGTAATATGTAGAGTGTGAATAGTTTAAGTAATATGTAGAGTGTGAATAGTTTAAGTAATATGTGCAGTTGGCTTAATAAAAGTTAGCTGTCATTTTTAAAATGTAAAATTTTTCACAGTTCTCTTCAGAAGGAAGTAACTGTCATCATAATGAAAAAGGTTGGCGGATTTAGTGTATTCAATGGATTCTGCTTAACAGAATCACGGATCAGCCATTTAGTAGAATCAAAATTGCTTGGACAGAATCGTTCCATATTCTTGGGGTGCTAAAGTGTGCCACTTCACAGAAACACGTCCACCGCTTAGTAGGTTCAGATGCACAAAAAATTATGCATTATAGTGTTAAATGGTAATACACATTAATAAAATGAAATATTATTGGATGTCGCTGTTGCAATGTGGACAAGGCCTCGCTAGGTATATCACTAAGTTGTGACTTTCATTTTTCTTTGTCATTTGAGAATTCCAATTTAAGAAATTTCACAGCTACTGCTGGGTATGCAGTTATTCAGTTGAACAAAACAAAACTACATCAAGTAAAAAATCATTTGATATACATTCATTTCCACGTCATTTAGAATCTTTTTTTGCCAGAATTACCGGCTTAATTGAATCAAATTGCCTTGGGCCAAAGTAATTCTGTTAAGCAGAGTCATCTGTTTTTTTATGGGATGTCCTCGTGATGATCCCAGGAGTGTATTTTTAATAAGCACCTAGAATTGTTGTATTAAAACTCAGCTGCTCTATCCAACCTTGGCTATTGTGGAACAAGTTTAATGAATCCGAAGAGATATGACGTATGTGTGTTACAGCGGCAGCATTCAGTCTGATGAAGTATTGTAGAATGAAAGATGATCCTGACCACCAAGTACAGGGTCAACTGAAGATAACAAAGGACATGTCATACTACTGGAACTTAGCTTACACCTGGCTCACTATTGGTCAGTATATACCTTGGCAGCTGTTCACTTGTACAGATAGTTCATACACACAGCAGGGTTGGGTTCAAATGTAATTATGTAATTAATTACAATAGTATTTTACCGTGCATTGTAATTAACACAACACAGGCAGCAAGAATGTATGAATTCATCTAAAAACTTGTGTAAAACAGTAATGGTAATTGTAATTGATTATTGAAGAGATATAATTGTAATTGATTATTGAAGAGTTGTAATTGATTACAGAAGAGATGTAATTGATTATTGAAGATATATAATTGTAATTTATTATTGAAGGTATGTAATTGTAATTGATTATTGAACAGATAATTATAATTGATTATTGAAGAGATGTAATTGTAATTGATTTTGTGCTCTAAATCCTCTGTAATTGTAAGTAAGCTTTTATGATGCTCTGTATTTGTACTTGATGCTGTGTATAGGACTATAATTAATCCCAGCTCTGACTTGCCCACACACTCACTCGAACATTCACACACTCACTCGCACATTCACACACTCACTCACACATTCACACACTCATTCACACAATCACACATTCACACACTCACTCATACATTCACACACTCATTCACACACTTGCACGCTCACTCACACATTCACACACTCAGATGCACATTCATACACTCACTCGCACATTCACACATTCATACACACACTCATACATTCACACACTCACTTGCACATTCACACATTCATTCATACATTATCAAAGTCACTCGCACATTCACATACTTGCACATTCATACACTCACTCGTACATTCACACACTCACTCGTACATTCACACACTCACTCGCACATTCACACACTCTCACACATTCACACACTCACTCACACATTCATGCACTCACTTGCCTCATTCACTTCACTCATACATTATCACACTCACTCACACATTCACACACTCGCATGCACATTCATACACTCACTCGTGCATTCATACACTCACTCGTACATTCATACACTCATTCGCACATTCACACACTTGCACATTCACACACTCACTCATACATTATTGCACTCACACATTCACACACTCATTCACACTCACTCATACATTATCACACTCACTCGCATATTCACACACTCATGCACACACACACAATGTTGATTTGGTCAAAAAACAAATTGCACTCTTGCATGCTGTATATATGAAATTGCCTGACTCACTTTTAGTATTGAAAGTATTTATAATAGACCATCCCCATATTAACAGTGGCGTTAAACCCAACATTGCTTTTATTGAGAGAAAACATTTAAATTTTGCATGCAGTATGAAATTGCCCAAATCACTTCTAACATTGAACAAATTTATAATACACTGTCCCCAGATTAATGGTGGCATCAAACCCAATGTGGCATTTTGGTTGAAGCTGTCGTATACAAACTTGTTTGCTTATTTTTCAGGCATCTTGTGCGTCGTGGTCGTACTGATCATCTTTCTGGTGTTACTCTTTCTTAGAAAGCATCTTTGCATGGCAATATTAATTATCAAGGAAGCAAGTCGGTAAGTCAGAAAGTTTAACATTGAATGCCCTGGGCAGATAGTGCTACCGTCTGATGTAGTTAATAACTCCTAGTAATGATAATAACCACTGATTGTGCAGTATGTAATTGGCAGTACTCATTCACTCAAAGGACTCCCATTTTTACTAATAGCTTTCTTGTCCACATCTGGAGCTTATCAGTTAAATGCTGTTAAATATAAAACTGCTGTGGTTGACAGAATGCATTTGTTTGTGACAGAGCTGTTGGAATGATGAAGTTCACCCTGCTATGGCCGCTGATGCCATTCGTCCTACAGCTGGGCATGGTTTTCTTTTGGGGCCTTTCTGCTGTGTATCCTTTTAGCACTGGCTGAACACCTTTCTCATAGATCACTTCTGTTCATGGGATCATGGCATCCTCACTAGCCAGGGGTGGTAGAAGTACTTTAGTACCCATGGCATCTTGACCATCTGAAACATGGATTTGTCAATTCGTGTTTCTGGGAACGAGATGCTCCTGCGTCCAAGCTTCGAAGAGCATTTCCAGGAATGGCTATCATTACCCGTCCGACCAACAAATACGGATCCACAACCAATTAAAATTACGTTCCCATATGCAAGTCTGTAAATTCCAGCGAACAATGCCACTGGTTAACACAGCAACTGAAAAATCAGCGTTTCAACAGGTCAGTCTGCCAGGGGTACTGATGTAGTCAGAAGCCCCTGGTGGCGAGGATGGTTTGCTAACTCCCTATTTCACTGGCAGATACATGGATGCTTTGCTGATAGTAACTATTTCTCTTTTTATAATACTGATTGTGTGACTGCAATTTACTTAAATCATGAGGATATGCGCTCATTGGCCATAATCTGCCACATGCCAGGTTTGGGTATATCTTGTAAAATTAAAGGTATAGTCTTATAATTATTATCCTGAAATCGTGTTATTTAGTTTAAACTACGTCTAACATCCTGACTGTCCATATATGTTTTAATGGACCAGGATGTTTCGTATAATTTAACCGTTATCTGTTTAATTTGAATGTTTTGATTCAAATGTCCTGTCAACGGCAAGGTTGATATTCATAAACAGATAACCATCGTGTTATATTTAAAAATCGTGGTTCATTTAAACATATTTGTGCAGTAGTTCACGAAACAAAAATAGAATATACAGTTGTGCATCAATATATTATAATCACTCTATTTGTACAGCAAAACAGTCACTTAATTTATACCGGCTTTGTAGGAGTCAGCTTATTTCCTGCTAGGTTTCCTCATAGTAATTGACCTCAAACGCATTCTGTTTTTTTTTCACTATTGTTTATTTCATCTTGTTGATAGAATAATGTTCACTGAAGCATTCCTAGTTTGTTCTGTCAGATCTCCTTCACTCATTGCCCTGCAGACATTTGGCATCTTCTGCTCCTCCTAGTTATGTTGTTTCCAACAACACGATGAACGACAGGTAATCTTATACTCTAGTCACAATCTACTGTAAGTTGTAGCTGGTATCATGAATGTGACGAACAGCAAATAATAGTGGTCTGTGTTCATAATCAACTGATGAGGTTCAAAAAGATTGACGCTTTACATTACTATCCATGGACGTCAGGATTACACATAATTACAACACTGTGCAAGTAATTGTATGGACGTAGATATCTTTACACGCAACGCCAGATAATGTATAGCTGTATATGTATGCACAAGTTATCGTATACTGCTGAGGTTAAATAAGCTATGAGGAACTTTGCATGATTATTAGTTGACTTCTCCAGCAATATTGCAATTGTACCCATAGTTATTAATTTGGCAAGTAATGATTATTACACGGTAATTGACATTTCAAATGTGATCCATCCTTGGTTGTAGCCAGGCGCGTCTCATGATGCATGCTGTGGCAGAGAAAATACCATGTGACCCAAAGGTATATCCTCATTGGTTTGTTTTTTCAAACTTGGTGGTGCTGTTGTCGCATCTTTACAGATGTAATGCAGTTGTATTATAAATGAAACATTTTGGTAAATTACAAAATTTATCACAATTTAGTAATTATTTTTTTTACATTGTAACCATTTGCAACGTATTCTAAAAAATTCAAAACACTGTACTTACAGAATGTGAACTAAGCAAATATTGTCATACTATGATGTCTGTATGTATAAAAATGTAATAAATTAGTGTAGTAACACATTGTTTATATATATATGATGTTTTCCTGTGTGCTTCAACATTAAATACATTTTTATTAAATGTGACATGTCATACTACATTTCCAACTTTATATATTATATAAAACCGAATGGCATAGGCGCACATTTGGGTTTCACGGACCAGAGTATCTTGTGAATGAAGGTGGGTTTACCTGATGCGATATCGTTGCCGCAATGAGGTGATAGCTATGTTATTAGAAAGGTCATTTCATATCGCTTGCACCGTCACTTCAAAATTGGATCAGGTCAGTTCTATTTTATGGGATGCATCACGGCATTGGCTCATTGCAGCGACAGTATCGTCTCATGTAAACCCAGCTTTGGTTTGTCTCGTAAAATCATTGCAGATTTGGATGCAACGTTTACAGTATACACTCCACTGACACTTTTCGTGTTTGAATATGGAAAGTTTGTCTCATTAGTTCCATGAATATATGTGCTTGGATGTCCTAAGTAAATAAGAAATATGATCTGTCACAGCAATTGAGTTTAGAGTCCCTTAAGTGTACTTGGGTAAAACCAAACTTGAGTGTTTACCTGAATGCAGAGTAAACATTGGTTGGATGTTGTATGCTTAATTTTTTTGACAGTGGGCATTCTTTTTAGCTACAGAGAAATCATTCTTTTGTCAAACAAATGTGCATTTAAATAACCACCTTAAATCCATTGCAGTTGCTCGCTCTGATGACCTTTGCGTGTCCCTGTTCATGATATCATGCTTAACGATTCTGTTTTTTGCGCCTCTGAGCTGTTTCAGACAAATGACACAAGGGGACAAATATGTAGCTTCTTGAAGTACGGTGGAGAAAGGTGTGTCACATGTTCATCTCACATATGTAGAAGACAGGTTTGAAAGCATGCATTGTGTACGATATGATCACTTGTGCTGTAGATATAAACAGTTGTGTAAGATATGATCACTTGTGCTCTAGATATAAACAGTTGTACAAGATGTGAAGGTGGCAAATGTAACTGAACAAATGAGGCATCAAACAAGACATTGATAAGGTGAAGATATCCATATTATGCATATATCAGCATGTAAGTTGTTACCATACCTACTAAAGGTACTCAGTTAAATTAATATCAAAGGAAGTACAGATATAGCAACATTTCAGAGTCTTGAATATCAGTTCTATGCACATTTTGGGACCATCTCGGTCACTGTTGGTCTGAACTGCGTGTTGACAGCAGTTCCGTGAAATTGGGGCCAATGTGTGGACCCCCGCAAGGTGGTAGGGGAACAGTTAGAGCAGTAAAAAAGAAAAAAATTGCATGACATATCATTGTGTGATTCACGATATGTAGTTTAATGTTTGGCATTATATGTATGTCCTGTTTTGGTTGCAGTAATCCTCTTTACAAGTCAGTAAGCTGAGTGCTATGATTAATGTTGACCTTCAGTTTGCAGCAACTAAAAACTAAATTGTTAATATTAACAAAAGTTCATGTGCCAGTTCTATGTGGTAAGGATATGCAGCATGTTCCACTTTACTAATATTATATACCAATTTGTTGACAGTTGTGATGTTTTTTCTTGTTGACAATCTATTTGATAAGTTCCATTGAGACAGCATCATACAAGGAATCCAGACCATTGTGGTAACATTATTTTGGGGGGATCTGTTTGCAAACATCATATTTTTACAATTTTTTGTGTTGGCAGTTTTTCCTGAATTATTCTTTATGACACCAAAGGGCAATGGAATGTGTAGTCATTACTACTGCAATGCTGAGCATCCCAACAGACATTTCAAACTGCATGCAAACAAACCAGATTATATATAATTTATTTAAAACTTCGTTATTTTGTAAAAAAATGTTTTTAAACTATACTAAGCCTATCTAGATATTTGCTTGATTAGTTTCAGTGAGTATAAATTTGAATGTGTCTAGAACTGTACTGTTTTAGTTAACTTGTATTTTTTGTGATTTGTATTTTACACTTCACCTTTCTTCTTAATTTGTTAAACATACAGCACCTTTTTACTTATTTGAATCCAATGTTATTAATGTATCTTTATTGCTTTTTACATTTCACTCTCTGTAATATGTAATGATAACATTTTAGGCATTATACTTGGTATACTTGGTTGTATAGTCTCTTTCAGCCAGTAGCTAGAGACCTCAAATTGTAGAAGATGACATGACTTCTTCAGGAGGTTTGTTCCAGTAATTGATGGCACGATTTATGAAGAAGTGTTTAAGGGTCTGTGTACGGGAGTTCGTCTTCCTTGGCTTTAAGCTATGGCCCCTCAGATTGCTGCTACATTGGTAGAAAAAATACTCTGGGTTATTCCTATTTAGGCCACTGAAATATTTATATACCTCACAGAGGTCCGCCTCAAGTCATATCTGTTCCAAAGGAACTGATTCGATAGGTATTCTGCTGAGTTTCAGCACTCTCTTCTGAACTATCTCTAATTCATCTATATCCGTTGTATAGAAAGGGTTCCAAACTGGCAATGCATATTCTACAACTGGTCATATAAGGTCTTTATTATGTTTTCTGGTCTACTTTCAAAGCATCACTTAATTAGTCATGTGCGTTGATTTGCCTTTGTTGTAATATATTTTATGTGGATGCTTGGTTTTAGATCTTTGCATGTGGTGATTCCTAAATCCTTTTGTTCTTCTACAACTTCTAATATTTCTCCATTTAATGTGTATGTATAGTTAAGGTTTTGTCTTATTTTGAGAACTACAGATTTAGTGGCACTGAAGTTTAATAGCCACGTTTTTGGCCAAATTGCAAGTTTGTTTACATCATCTTAGAAAGCTTCACAGTCAACTAATGTAGAAATATCTGAGTAGAGTTGTGTATCATCAGCAAACATTTTGGCTGTTGCCTTAACTGAGTCAGGTAGATCATTTGCATATAACAAAAATAGTAATGGTCCTAGAATTGAACCTTGTGGAATCCCACTTCTAACATTTGTCCATGATGAATGACAATTTCTTAGGATCACCCTCTGCCTTCTACCTGCTAGGAAAGATTGGATCCATAATAGCACTTTGCCTTCAATACCATATTGTCTTAATTTATCAGCCTAAGGCTTTCTTGTCACTATAAGGCAAGAAGCGGCATTTAGTCAGGTTGTGACTGTTGGATGTCCGTCCTGCGGTTTTGCACATCACACATGACTTGTGAGAGAATGTCTGCCAACTATTTGATGAGACACATTAGCGGTTGTAGCTGAAGCCACCCCTAATATGCATAGCCCGAGTGTTTCAATAGTGCATAGCTCAACCTGAAGGGAAGCAAGTGCTTGAGAGATCTCTGGCTTTAGTGAAGCCACAGAATGGTTGCACAGTTCTGCGCCGTTTCTTTGCTTGATGAATAGCGGAAGGCCAGGGTTGATAAGTTGCAACTAGAGATAAACAATAGTGTTCTCAAACGAGGGTGACACTTCTTCATCGACATCTGTAGCAACTCCATGGTGAGTGATGCCACAACCCATGGTGAGTAGATTGTCCTCAAAAAAAGCAGTGAGCCGCTGAAACAGATCCTCCGCACGCTCATCTGGTTCAAGTCGAGTGTTAGTTAAATCTAGGAAATGCGCTCCTGTTGACTTAACCCAAACTGCTAATGAATCTCTTGGCAAGCAATGTTGAGATTTTCACGATTGAGTTTCATGTAACAATGGGTAAAAAATTTGCAATTTGCCCCAGCACGAGTTCAAGATGTACGCATTTCTGGTAGAAGTGCTTGAGGATTTTCTTCTTGAGCATTGTCGCTCATGAAATGTGTGGAATTTGCATTGAGAAAAAGTATATAAATTAAGTTCTGTTTCCGTCTTTCGAATGAGGTAATGGATTCGTTGTTTTTTAGCAACCTATGTTTTGATGCTCGATGAGCCGCATCCGTGGTTTCATTATGCAGAATAATATGGCATTTTGTTTTGTTACGAGCAAATGTCAGTCTTGTCACTGCTGGTCGTAACCACGCCTTTGACACAGCATTTTGGCTTTAACAACAGTTTCTATACTGTGCTAATTGCAACAGTTCATGTTATTGCCCACAATGTGTTGGGGCTAGCATTTATACACACTAGTTATTTGGATAAATAAAGTTAACAGGTAATATATTGAGCTGCCTGTGTATTGATGACTCTGTTGGACGTGAGTAAAACGCCAATTGATAAGACCCGTGCTATAATGAAATAGTTTATTGCAGAACTGCGATAGAAACCAGCTGACATGAACTGCAAAGTCCGGATGATGCCTGGCATAGACCATAATATAACGGAATACTGGTGCAGTATTTCATTCTTTGATTCTTGGTTTTTTTAGTGCAACCCTGAGAGGTCTCATTTTTGGGTCTGCTTCTTTTCTCATTGTGCTTGTAATTTTGATCTATGTCTGACATCCTATGTCTTTGAACATCTCACTGGCTAGGTCTTGGTCCTCCTTTTCGCTGTTTTCTGGTAGGCCTCTTACCACTATATTTTTTTTCTTGTTTTTTTCTAGGGATTCGTCCCTGACCATGTAAAATTTTTGGTTAATTTTCGACATGTCCATTGCTAGGCTGGTTACTTTGTCCTTTAACCTTCCAGCTTCTTCTGCTAATTGGTCAACCATCACTTTGTCGGCTTTTGCTTCCATTTGCTTCTCTACTTGCTCAAGCCGGGTTTTTTTCTTCTAGAAATGCGCTGCATCTCTGCTCTATTTCTACATCCGTTGCAATTTTATATACACCCACATTGACACACACTCACATTGTGGCCTTCCCTACATAGTCGTATACCTTGTTGGACATCCCAGCACATTGCTGGCATGTCCAACATCTACATCTTTCGCATTGCACCATATGGTCCATGCTTCCAAAAGTTCTTTTGCAAATCACACATCTGACTGTGAGATCGTCGTCTACTGCTTCATTTACTGGGGGGGGTAATCTATTTGTACTGGTTGTCTTCATGGCAGATGATTTTACATTGCTTTTTCTTTTCTTTCAGGTTTGATTGGACATGTTGGTTTTATAGGACCTTATCAGTTCCTTGTATATATATATATATATATATATATATATATATATATATATACGTATACGTATACATATATATATATATATATATATATATATATATATATATATAAAACACTTATCCAATGCGTGCTGTTGTACTGAGTGTACATACAGAGGTTTCCAGGGCGTTGTGTGCAGTGCTTGACGAGAAAAACTTAAATCTGTCCCAGGGCTACTGTGCATACAAAGACGCCTTGGTTGAAATTGGCCTGTTAATATACAGATGGATCAAATTGGGAGTGCAGTTCTACCTATGTTATCACTGTGTTTTTTCTATCCTTATCTCTGCTATTTGCATTGTGCACCTCACTGGAAGAAGAATGAAAATTCATTACTATATTTATGCGTACATGTTTGTTTTAAGCTTAAACTCTTCACCCTTAGGAAGAAAATTTAGAAGATAATCATGAATAATTGTTTATTATGCCTGTTCTGCCCTCTACAGTTACACAAAGTGCCTACAATTCTACCAACTGTTCATGCTCTTCTGGATGATGAATTTCATCGAAGCCCTGGGTCAAGTCACCCTGGCTGGAGCCTTCGCCTCCTACTACTGGACGTTCAATAAGCCTGGTGATGTACCATTCCACTATCTGGGAGGAGCTCTTTACAGGGCACTCAGGTATGATACACTCGGCTACTGCTAAAGGTGCCTACATGATTCATTCAACCCATAATGAATTGGGTTTGTTGATGTTTTAATCTGTATTGTGTGACTAGTTTAAACATGCACAGTTAGTTTATTATATGTAAAGCATACTTTTGTTTTTTGTTAAAATCATTGAAACAATTGACTTTGATAATTAGATCGAGTACTAGAGAAAGTGTGAATAGCCTTTATGTCATAGTATATGGAGCTGGACTATGTTTGCCCGTTTTTTATGGAAATTTTTTTTTATAGTTTGTTGAATGATTTCATCAAAACTAAATAGCAAATTTGTACAAACAAGTTGGCATGTCGTAGTAGATACTAGAGTCGGCATGTCATGCATAGTGGATACTAGAGCCAGCATGTTATAGTGGATACCAGAGCCAGCATGTCGTAGTGGATACTAGAGCCAGCATGTCATATTGGATACCAGAGCCAGCATGTCATAGTGGATACTAGAGCCAGCATGTCATAGTGGATACCAGAGCCAGCATGTCATAGTGGATACCAGAGCCAGCATGTCATAGTGGATGCCAGAGCCTGCATGTCGTAGTGGATACCAAAGCCAGCATGTCGTAGTGGATACTAGAGCCAGCATGTCATAGTGGATACCAGAGCCAGCATGTCATAGTGGATACTAGAGCCAGCATGTCATAGTGGATACCAGAGCCAGCATGTCATAGTGGATACTAGAGCCAGCATGTCGTAGTTGATACCAGAGCCAGCATGTCATAGTGGATACTAGAGCCAGCATGTCGAAGTGGATACCAGAGCCAGCATATCGTAGTAGATACCAGAGCCAGCATGTCGTAGTAGATACCAGAGCCTGCATGTCATAGTGGATACCAGAGCCAGCATGTCGTAGTGGATACCAGAGCCTGCATGTCATAGTGGATACCAGAGTCAGCATGTCATAGTAGATACCAGAGCCGGCATGTCGTAGTGGATACTACACCCGGCATGTCAGAGTGGATACTAGATCCAGCATGTCGTAGTTGATACTAGAGCCAGCGTGTCATAGCAGATACTAGAGCTGGCATGTCATAGTGGATACTAGAGCCAGCATGTCGTAGTTGATACTAGAGAGGTTAGATTTTTTATGAAATAGAATTGAGGAGGAACGTCTAAATGTGATGATGCTCCCAAGAAAGAAACACATCTATATGTGTGTGTTTGTTCTACCTAGGTACCACATCTATATGTGTATGTCTGTTCTACCTAGGTACCACATCTATATTTGTGTGTCTGTTCTACCTAGGTACCACATCTATATGTGTGTGTGTCTGTTCTACCTAGGTACCACATCTATATGTGTGTGTGTCTGTTCTACCTAGGTACCACATCTATATGTGTGTGTGTGTGTTCTACCTAGGTACCACATCTATATGTGTGTGTCTGTTCTACCTAGGTACCACATCTATGTGTGTGTGTGTGTTCTACCTAGGTACCACATCTATATTTGTGTGTCTGTTCTACCTAGGTACCACATCTATATGTGTGTGTGTCTGTTCTACCTAGGTACCACATCTATATGTGTGTGTGTCTGTTCTACCTAGGTACCACATCTATATGTGTGTGTGTCTGTTCTACCTAGGTACCACATCTATATGTGTGTGTGTGTGTGTTCTACCTAGGTACCACATCTATATGTGTGTGTCTGTTCTACCTAGGTACCACATCTATATGTGTGTGTGTGTGTTCTACCTAGGTACCACATCTATATGTGTGTGTGTCTGTTCTACCTAGGTACCACATCGGGTCAATTGCATTTGGATCACTCATCATTGCCATTATCCAGATATTCCGGGTGATATTACAATACGTTGAGAAGAGAGTGAAGTCATTTGACAATGCCGTGGCTAAGTTCATCCTCAAGTATGCTAACTCGTTTTATTCCACATCATGAAACTTGTATTTTGATTAATTTCCAAGCTGAAATAAAACATGAGCTTTATTACTGAAAAGCCTTTTCAGCAGAAAATGTATTCACATTTTGATGGCACCTTGAAATTAATTGAAATTTTTAACCAATTTGACACGGTCTAACCTAGTGTTTTCACATGCACTGCTGAGCTCGGGTTTTCTTTTTGAATTTATTATATATTGAATATGATTTCGCATGAAAATGATATTATGTTAAATCTAGCTTGTGCCATAGAGTTACATTAACATTAACATTGACCCATCTTTTAATATAGGTGTCTCAAGTGCTGCTTCTGGTGTCTGGAGAAGTTTGTTAGGTTTCTTAGCAAGAATGCCTATATCATGGTAGGTGTGTTTTCCGTGCTCCTTATAGTCTTACACTGTTTACATAAGGTCTGATTTGATAACAGAATCATTCTCTGATCTCCTCAAGATCCAGCTGACATTTCAGTCATATAAAGTTCAGAAATCAATGTACCTTTATGTTTTGTAGGAACATTTCCAAGAATCCACCCAGGTTTAACAACTTAAACTTCCTGCAGCTAAATTAGTATAATTAAACGCATTTTATTTCAGATTGCTGTGTATGGCAAGAATTTCTGTGTGTCTGCAAAGAATGCTTTCAACCTTGTTATGAGGAACATGGTCAGGTAGGTGCATCAGTTGTATATTTTACTCGGACTTCTTTCCTGCCAACTGAAATAATGTGTTCATTTCAATCAATATGTATTAATAATTTTTACCTGAGGGAGTAAGTCAACATGTTAAGTATTACTTCCGGCTACTTGGACTTGGTGCAGCGACTTGAATTTGGTGTAGATCATTTACAGAAATACGCGGAATATCAAATAGAATAAGTATTACTATTGCATATATATTATACACAAACATATTGTAGACATATATTAGGAAACAGGTTTTGTTAATTATTAGTCAGAGGGAGTATTTTAGAGTAAGTTAGTTTCGGATTCTGTCAGGGAATTCAGTGAGCATTAATAGGGTTGTTTACAATTCGAAAATTGAGATAGCATAGTGAATAGTCAGTAACATTGAATATTGGTTAGAATAAGTATTAGTATTATACATATATTGTTCACCAACTTCTTGTAGACATATATTAAGAAACTGTTTTTGTTAACAGAGGTAGTATTTTTTCCCGGATTCAAACTCAACGAGTGATAAAAGGGAGTTTGTTTACAGGTCGTGAATTCAACCCGTGCATCGAACTATCGTTTACATTGGCTAATATATATATAAGATAAAGTGATTTATTTACTTAAATTACATACATAAGGTAATATCTGACATAGTTGTAGTAAACGTTTTCGGTAAAAAGGAATTAACATCAGGATTTTAGCGTCAAGTCTGGGTGCGAGAAGTCCTGGGCTGAGGTCCAGGCAGATAGTTTTAGTTTTGAGTGTAGGGGATGTACGAAGATGAAGGAACTAGAGGTGGAGTTGGAAGAGCTGAGGGTGCTCATTGTGGCAATGGTGGGAAGGGAACGGGGGGTTGTGCCAGTAGTTCCGGTGGGGGAACAGTAGACGATAAAGTGAGGAAAGACACAAGAGATGCTAGGGAGAGCTCACCTCAGCCTGGGAGGAAGCTGAGAGGAGGGAAGGTGACAGGTCGTAGGGAGGCAGGACGTATGGAGACGGGAAGGAAAGGAACGGGAGGGAAGACAACCAGAGTGAAGGAGAGGGGAGTAGGGGAGACAGGAGGGAAGGAGAAGGGAGTGGGGGAAACGGGAGGGAAGACAACGGGAGTGAAGGAGAGGGGAGTTGCGGAGACAGGAGGGAAGGAGAAGGGAGTGGGGGGAGACGGGAGGGAAAACAACCGGAGTGAAGGAGAGGGGAGTAGGGGAGACAGGAGGGAAGGAGAAGGGAGTGGGGGAGATGGGAGGGAAAACAACCGGAGTGAAGGAGAGGGGAGTGGGAGAGACAAGAGCAAAGGAGTGGGAAGTGGGGGAGACAGGAGGGAAGGGGTCAGGACAGAATGTGATGGAGGGGATCGAAAGGAAGAGTTATTCTGCAGCAGTGATAGAGGGGGTGAGGAAGAGAGCGAGGGTGTTTGTGGGGGATTCGATAGTTAGGAAGACCGACAGAGTCTTAAACAAGGGAAACGATGTGGTGGCTTGCCTGGAGCCAAAATAGAGGTGATAACTGAGAGGGTAAAAAACATCGTAGCCTCGGGTAAGGGTGGATCTGTTTTAGTACATGTAGGGACAAATAATGTAGAGAGGGAGGGTACAACTGCCATAGTTAGGAAATATAGGCAGTTGGTCAGAACACTAAAACAGACGTGGGTTGAGCAGGTAATACTGTCAGGGATTTTACCTGTAATGGGCAGGAGGGGTCACAAATATCGAAATTGTCGGGGGATGGCAGTTAACATGTTAGTCCAGAGGCTGTGTAGGGAAGAGGAAGTTGGATTTGTGGATTTATGGGGAAGTTTTGTTGGGAGGGCTGATATGTACATGAAGGATGGGCTTCATATAAGTGGAAAGGGGGCGGCAGTATTCGTGGACAAACTTTCAGCAGCAGTAGATAGCGACTTGGGTACAATGACAAATATTTTTGGAAGTAAACTTTCTTTAAACTAGAAGTGCAGGGGGGTTACCTAGAGGTGTCTCAAGCAGAACAAGAGGCCACTAGGACAGATAAACCAATATCAAATCATCCGAAAAACATCTCTGAAAAAGGTTATAGATGCGTATGTTTAAATGCAAGGAGCATAGTAAATAAGAAAAACGAATTAAACATTATGGTAGAAGATATTGACCCTCACATAATTGGTATAACTGAATCATGGGCCAACATAGATATAACAGATGCTGAATTAGGACTGACAGGATACGTAATGTTTAGGAAAGATCGAATAGGAAGAAGGGGCGGGGGAGTTATTTTATATGTTAAAGAATCTATTCAGGCTTATGAAATAAAACTAGAAAGGGAAGCAGATTGCGATGAAGCTGTTTGGTGCAAAATTGTTTCAGGAAATAAAAAATTAACTATTGGATTAGTTTACTGAAGTCCAAACATAAACGAAGAGGACAACACAAAAATAAAAAAAGCTATAAAGGAAGTTAGTAAAGGGGAATGTATCATAATGGGAGATTTTAACCATGGACACATACAATGGAATTCTCTAGAGAGCACAGGGATTGATGATCAACAATGTCTATGTTTAATCCCGGATAGCTTTCTTACTCAGCACGTACTAGAACCAACCAGGGGAGAAAATGTATTAGATATAGTTTTGTCATCACAAAAAGAATTAGTGGACAATGTAAAAAAATTTGAACCATTGGGTAATAGTGACCATAATCAAATACATTTTGACATCAATGTAAAACCAGAAAGTAAAAATAAGAAAACGTACAAGAGAAACTTCCACAAAGGTAACTACAAAGATATGAGAAAATACTTAGCAAAGCTAGATTGGAATAACATGCTGATGAATAAGACCGTAATTGAATGTTGGAATACTCTAAAATATGAAATTGAGAGTATCATCGATAAATTTGTTCCCTTCCAAAAATAAGGAAAACGGTGTAGAAAGAAACACTTGTCAAAAGAGGCAATTAGAAAAATAATGCTAAAACAGACTATGTGGAGGGTTTATAGGCGTACCAGAAAGGAAGAAGACTATGCAAAATACAAAGAGGCACTTAATGCAGCTACAACTGAAATCAGACAATCTGAAAGAAGCTATGAGCAAAAACTGGCATGTAACATAAAAAATGACAGCAAGAGTTTTTATGCATATGTCAGGAGTAAACAAAACGTACAAGATAAGGTTGGACCTCTAGAAGACAGTGCTGGAAATATAATATCACAGGGGTTTTTAATGGCGGAAGACCTAAATGGTTACTTCAGTTCAGTGTTTACCAAAGAAGATATTAGTTCATTACCAGTTGCTGATGCTAAATTTCAGGGGGCTAAATCTGACTATTTAGGTCCGTTAGTTGTAACTCCAGAATTGGTAGCTAAGAAAATAAAGGCAATGAAGGATAACAAATCACCGGGAGTGGATGGGATTCCGCCAAAATTACTAATGGAAACAGTAGAACAAATCAGTGTACCACTTGCAAGAGTATTCAACTTGTCATTAAAAGAGGGAGTTGTTCCATTTGAATGGAAAGAAGCAAACATCATACCATTATTTAAAAAGGGTTCAAGAAATAAGTCAGAGAATTACAGACCAGTGAGTTTAACGTCAGTGATTTGTAAATTATTAGAAAGGTTAATTAAAGACCATATGGTGGACTTCCTCGTTAAGCATAAATTATTAAATTCATCTCAACATGGATTCCTTAAAGCGAGGTCATGCTTAACAAATATGTTATGTTTTTTGGAAGAAATCACTAAGTGGATAGACGTGGGATCGCCAGTAGATATTATATACTTAGATTTTCAGAAAGCTTTTGACTAAGTGCCACATCAAAGATTACTACTTAAATTAAAAGGCCATGGTATCGGGGATAGCATAACTGACTGGATAGAACAATGGCTGACTGAAAGAAGACGAGTTGTAGTAGATGGAAAAGTTTCAAATCGGTTTTGAGTGGGGTACCTCAAGGATCAGTATTAGGACCTATATTATTCTTAATTTATATCAATGACTTGGACGACAGTATAACAAGTAACGTACTGAAATTTGCGGATGACACAAACTGTTTAGAAAGGTTAACAACATTTACAAAACGATCTAGACAGATTAGTAAAATGGTCTGAGAAATGGCAGATGCTGTTCAATTTTGGGAAATGTAAATGCCTACATACAGGACATGGGAACTTGAATGTAAACTATAAAATGGGAGATACCGTTCTGGGTACTACTGTAAAAGAAAAGGACTTAGGAGTTACAATAAGCACTGATATGAAAGTTTCAGAGCAGTGTGGTATTGCAGCTTCAAAGGGTAATCAACTTCTTGGATTGATTAGAAGAAACATAACATACAAGGGAAAAAAGTTAATTATACCTCTTTATAAAGCAATAGTTAGACCTCATTTAGAATACTGTATACAAGCATGGAGACCATATGGTAAGAAGGATATAGATACGCTTGAACGCATACAAAGGAGAGCAACTAAAATGATTCTAGAACTTAGAGACCTTAGTTATGAAGAATGCCTGAAAGAATGTGGTTTAACAACTCTAGAGACAAGGAGGTTAAGAGGAGATCAGATTGAAGTTTTTAAGATATTGAATGGGTATGAAAATTTTGATAGAAATATGTTTTTCTCACTCAAGAAGGATAGCAGAACTAGAGGACATGAGGTAAAATTAGTAAAGGATCAATGTAGATTGGACATCAGGAAGCACTCGTTCTCACAGAGGACAGTAAATGAATGGAACAGATTGTCTACAGATTGTGTAACTGCTAGCAGCGTGAATATGTTTAAAAACAAAGTTGACACATATCTCAGGAGGGCGGGTTATAAGTAGATGAACATTGTTGGACTCTCGATAAGCCAATGGCTTCCTTGTCCACTTGCCATCTGGGCCTTTGGCTTGGATGGCAAATCTTGTTAAATCTTGTTAAATGTTAGGATATAATATAGTTTATACTATGCAACATGATTTTATGATAATGACATTAGAGTCAGACAAGTGTTTGCAAAATGTGAATGTCTCTCTCAGTAATTGTCAACTGAAGAGTATTTTAGAAGCAATAGAATGTGGATGGCAGATCAAAAAGTGTTCAGGCCTTTTTGTTTGCTTCCTATTGTTATGGTAGACCACCTGAAACAGTGGGCCATAATAATGGTATCAGAAAGTCAGAAAGTAATAGTTTTATTAGTTAAAAAGATATGTTTTTGCATATCAGAGATAATGCTCTTAATATGTCATACGATCAGTAGAATACGTTCCATCGTATTGAATATTTTTACGCACACAGGCTTCAAAGAGGTTTGATACTGTCAGTTGCCACAAAACAATATCTGTGTGTGTGTGCGTGCGTGCGTGCGTGCGTGCGTGCGTGCGTGCGTGCATGCGTGTCTGCCTGTCTGTGTGTGTGTGTGTGTGCGTGTGTCTGTTTGTGTCTGTGTGTGTTTGTATGTGTGTGTGTCTGTCTGTGTGTGTCTGTGTGTCTGTCTGTGTGTGTGTGGCTGTCTGTTTGTGTGTGTGTGTCTGTGTCTCTATGTGTATCTGTGAGTGTGTGTCTATGTGTGTGTGTGTGTGTGTGTGTGTGTGTGTGTGCGTGCGTGCGTGCGTGCGTGCGTGCGTGCGTGCGTGCGTTTGTGTCTGCGTGTGTGTGTCTGCGTGTGTGTGTACGTGTGTGTCTGTGTGCGTGTGCGTGCGTGCGTGCGTGCGTGCGTGCGTGTGTGTAAGGTGTCAACCGAGGACATTGGCCACAATACACACCTTCTAACCGAGGTCCTACCGCCAACCGAGGACGTCCTCGGTTGGAAATAGTATTAAATCCTCGTCCAGGCACGTTTTTAAACGCCTACTAGTGGTTTCCTGTGTTAATTTGATGTAGACCTCGGTTAGCCGTTCAGAGCCTGTTTTTGTGTGAACTGTGTGTATAACTCTCGAGTCGGCGTAATCTGTCTTCACACACTCGCTTTGACGCGCGTCCTCGGTTCTACGGTGAATATTCTGGTCCGAAGCGTTGCTCGGCAACGTCGGTATTTCACTGTGTGCGCGACACCCACGTCCCGTAATTTGTTTCTGATACTGCCATGACAAATTTACGAATTTCAGATAGCACTATATCAGATAGTTATTCGACGCTTTTTGGTATTACGTAATAAAGATCTTCCACAAAATACTATATTCACGTCACCGACGTAATATTCGGCTGGCGTCGGTATGTAAATATGAATTCGGAGAGAGACAGTAGTTAACATGAAATCCCACAAGATACTTCATTGACATGCCCGATATTAAGATGGCATCCGCTACGCATTGTTTGGACTCGAAGCTTTTGGCATGTTCTTAATATCAGTATTTTAAAACAATATTTATCAATGTATAAATTGTGTACTTTAAAGTTCAATATGTACGCATCATTTGTTTGACGAAATTTTTATGAATTATTTATTAATGCATTACAAATTAACATCTACAACGATGCAGCACATGGCAAAATATATGCCTCACATCTGACAGATTCAATATTTCTTGTTACACTGTGCTTTCATACATACGCAAAACGTAAAACGTGTCAACCGAGGACATTGGCCAGAATACACACCTGCTAACCGAGGTCCTACCGCCTATTTGATGTAGACCACGGTTAGCCGTTCCGAGCCTGGTTTTGTGTGAACTGTTTAGGTATATATGACTCTCGAGTCGGCAAAATCTCTCTTCAAACACTCGCTTTGACGCACGTCTCGATGCAGTTGCACCTGACCGATTCCTTTTAGATCTGACCGATATAGTTGCATCTGCACTGTAGTTGTATCTGAATAACTAATTCGACAAGAAAAGTAGCATCTAAGGAAATTCAGTGTACTAAGTAATAATACAAAATATTTGAATTTATAGCCCAAGTCCTATAATTTTTATCAGGAGCGACTCTGATACTGCCATGTCATATTTACGCATCTTGGATAGCGACGCTTTTTGGTATTAGGTATTCGTCTTTTGAATGAAGTGTCAGCAAAGATATTCCACAAAATACTATATTCACCTCACGGACGTAATTTTCGGCTGGCATAGGTATGTAAATATGAATTCGGAGAGAAGCAATACTTAACATGAAATTCCACAAGGTGCTTCATTGACATGCCAAATACAAAGATGGCACTCGCTACGCATTGTTTAGACTCGAAGCTTTTGGCATGTTCTTAGTATCAATGTATTTTTGTCATTAACATAACCATTTTAATGTATGTATAAATTGTGTACTGAAATTCCAATATGTACGTATCATTTGTTTAATAAACGTTTAATACGTTATTTATTAATTCATTACATATTAACATCTTCAACAGTGCACCACAGGGCAAACTATATGCCTCACATCTGACAGATTCAATATTTCTTATAACACTGTGCTTTCATACATACGCAAAACTTATAAAACGTCAACCTAGGACATTGGCCAGAATACACACCGGTTAACCGAGGTCCTACGACCTATTTGATGTATACCACAGTTAGCCGTTCAGAGCCTGGTTTTGTGTGAAATGTGTAGGTATATATATATATATATATGACTCTCTAGTCGGCAAAATCTCTCTTCAAACACTAGCTTTGACGCGCGTTACAAACAATGCAATTGCATCTGACCGATCCTGTAGATCTGACCGATGCAGTTACATCTGAACTGCAGTTGTATCTGAACTGCAGTTGTACGATGTAACTGAACTACAGTTGTATCTGAATAGTTTATTTGACAAGACAAGTAACATATAAGGAAAGTCAGTGTACTATACGAATTGTTATAAAATGTGTGAATTTATAACCCACTTCCGGTAATTTTTATCAGGAGCGATCCTGATACAGCCCTGACACATTTACGAATCTTGGATACAGCGCCGTTATTCGACGCTTTTTTATATTACGTATTCGTCTTATGAATGAAGTGTCAGCAAACATCTTCTACAAAATAATATATTCACGTCACCGACGTAATTTTCGGCTGGCGTCGGTATGCAGATATGATTTCGGAGAGAGGCAGTACTTCACATAAAATCCCACATGCCAAATACTAAGATGGCGTCCCGTACGCATTGTTTAGACTCGAAGCTTTTGGCATGTTCTCAGTATCAATGTATGTTTGCCATTAATAAAACAATATTAATGTATGTATAAATTGTGTACTGAAAGTTCTATTATGTACGTATCATTTGTTTAATACATTATTTATTATTTCGTTACAAATTAACATCTTCAACGGTGCAGCACAGTGCAGAATTTATGCCTCAGATCTGACAGATTCAATATTTCTCATTACACTGTGCTTTCATATATACGCAAACGTAAAATGTGTCAACCGAGGACATTGGCCAGAATACATGCCTGCTGAGATCATACAGCCTATTTGATGTAGACCACGGTTAGCCGTTCAGAGCCTGGTTTTTGTGTGTGACTCTCGAGTCGGCAAAAATCTGTCTTCAAACATTCGCTTTGACGCACGTCCCGAAGAAGTTGTATCTGACCGATTCCTTTTAGATCTGGCCGATGAACTGCAGTTTTATCTTTTTAGTTTATTCGATAAGACAATAACATATAAGGAAATTCAATGTACTACGAATTAATACAAAATGTATGAATTTATAAATAAATTCTGGTCCGAACCAGCATCACCATTTCAGTGTTACACGACAAGGAAGAATGCGCGACACTCACGTCTCATAATCTTCTATCTAAGAATTATACACAAAGCGACACGTCACGATGCAGCTGCATATGACCGATGCCTTTTGCATCTGACCGATGCAGTTGCATCTGCACTGCATCTTTCTGGATCGGGAGTCAGGGATTGTTTATTCGAAAAATCAAGTAACAAGGAAATTCAGTGCACGACGAATTAATACAAAATGTGTGAATTTATAACCCACGTCCGTAATTTTTATCAGGAGCGACTCTGGTACTGCCATGACACATTTACGACGGAGCAAGAACTGTGAACTACGTGAAATGCAGTCAATTAAGGCGATAATCAAGTGTTGTCAGATCTTATCTGGCTGCTAATGGCATCCCTGGTGTGCGATGTAGGCTGAATACCGTCGGCTGGTCACTGGAAGGTGCAATAAAATTAACCAGGCTAGTTGATAGATTCTAGGGATTTGATGCTGATGGGAGTATTTAAATGTACAAGAATACTAAGCTTATTTGAGGGGAAGCAGGCAAGGATCTCAACCTTCCACTCTCCTCTGAGCGGAGGGAGGCAAGGGTATAAACCTCCCACTCTCCTCTGAGGGGAGGGAGGCAATGGTCTCAACTTCCCACTTCCCCAGAGGGGAAGGAGGCAAGGGTCTCAACCTACCACTCTCCTCTGAGGGAAGGGAGGCAGGGGTATCAATCTTCCACTTTCTTCTGAGCGGAGGGAGGCAAGGGTATCTACCTTCTACTTTCCTCTGAAGGGAAGGGGGCAAGCGTCTTAACCTTCCATTTTCCTCTGAAGGGAAGGAGGCAAGGGTCTCAACCTCCCACTCTCCTCTGAGGGGAAGGAGGCAAGGGTCTCAATCTTCCACTTTCCCCTGGGCGGAGGGAGGCAAGGGTCTCTACCTCCCACTCTTCTCTGAGGTAAGGGATGCAAGGGTCTTAACCTCCCACTTTCTGAGGGGAAAGAGGCAAGGGTCTCAACCTTCCGCTTCCCTCTCAGCGAAGGGAGGCGAGGGTCTCAACCTTTCCCTTTTTTTCTGAAGGGAAGGAGGCAAGGGTCTCAGTCTATATATATATATATATATATATATATATATATATATATATATATATATATATATATATATTAATATTTTCTGAGACCCTAGCCACCATCCCAAAAAAAAAAGCAATCAATATATATATATATATATATATATATATATATATATATATATATATATATATATATATATATATTGAATGTTAAAAAAATTATTAAATTTGCGTTCTTGTTTTGTAAAATCATGATGTTTTTCTTACGAAACTTGATGCCCGTTGGTGTTCCTGGCGTCATTGTTTTCGGTTTGCACCATCGGGGGTTCGGGGTTGTTTGTCCCTGGATCTTTAGGGTCCTCGATGTTGTGCTGTGCCGGTGGGGTTGTGCGAGCATCCAGACTAGTGTTCGTCGAGCCTGTCTGATAGAATACCCCTATTGCTCCCTGGCCTGTCGGCGGCGCGGAGGGTGAAATAAACGTCGCCGGATTCCCGTAATTTAAGTGTAGCCCGCCCTTATAAAATGTTTGTCAATTTTATATTCAAACATACTCATACTGATGGCATTAACACAATTAGTAGATAATCTGTTCGGGACTGTTCCATTCATTTATCGGCCACTTGGAGAACTAGTATGTTTTTAATGCAATCTACACCATTCTTTTACTAACGCTATTTGAATACCCTTTGAAGCCGCAATGCCACATGAAGCATCGCAACTCTACTGACCGGGAGTCAACCGAAAATCACCCTCTACTTCCCGCCTCCCGTCCAACACTGTAAATCTTCCTGAAATGTCAGCAGGGCTCCCGCTCAGCACTACATTAATAACAGTAATGATTATTATAATAATTACAACGGCAGAGCGCATACCTTCGCTATGCAGAACAGTTCGCCAGTTGGAACAGACTCATGAATGTTAGATAAGCCGCCCTTTCATCTGTTTATATTGTTTCAGGTTTGTATTATGAATGGCATTTACTAAAGTAAAAATCGTGAAATTTCAGAGGAAACTTATGTTTGATAAATTTCCTGAATCAGAATGCATCAGGAGCCAAATTGTGCAGCTTGAAAAAATATTTCCGGGGACCCCCCCCTGGCGCTCTACCCTAATCCTGGAAATCTCCCGGATGCAATGTTCAAAAGGTTGGGATGCATGCCACATTGCTATGATACTCCAGGCTGCGGTTACGTGGAAAATAAATAAAGACTTAAAGACGTCTATAGTCTTAGGGCAACAGAACACAACAAATCCGCATGTTGGAGGGGAAACCACCTCCCGAACCCTCCCCCGCGCGGCGTTGCCACATATTATCTGCTACTTTTGCGTTTACAAATGTTTGCATGCATGCAATTACACAAAATAATCAGTTAATTAGTAATAGTTAGTTACTCCTTACAGACATTGGATGGAAAAAACCCCAAACGAGAACAGTCAGAAGATTCTGCATATTATATAAGATGGGACACACCTTGATAGATATGTAGATATATTAATACACCAAACACACTACTAGATGTTCGCGAAAATTAGACACCAACACAATTGGAAATAGTTTCTTTCTCCATACGAGTGAAATACCCACTTCCTCTTCTCCATGCTGAATCTTTATATACCTAAGCAAATTGCAATGCTTTTCGAATTCTTGCTTGTTTGTTATTTTGCTTGTTTAGCAATTTGGGAAGAATGTAAGGGGTAGGGTTTGGGTGGTTGACACCTGGTCGTGCAATAAGGCTGTTGAGTAACATGTGGGTAGAGATATATTATTTGAATTTGGGCGGTGTTTAACTTGAGGTTTTTCGATTTAGTTTATATGATTACCTATGTGATAATCAATTAATTTAATTTCGAATCTCTTGAGGTTTTACTCTCATTTGATGGTATATTTTGCTATCAACATATTCTCCTACAGTGACAATGTATGTTACAATGCTGCCAGTGACATTGACACTGAACGTGTGCATTAATACGGTTAACAAAGGCAAATATATAACTCAACTGCGCCATATTCAGGGAACCAATTTTAACACACTAAGAAGATTGTCTTAGCAAATTACGCATTTAATGGCATGCTTAACGCCCTCCTAAGTGTTACACCAACCCCCATGGAGTAATTCAGTTGCATCTGACCGATGCATTTGTAATCTGATATGCGTGCGCGTTCCGGCAAAGCGCTTATTATACTCACGTGCCTGACCGACGACAGTTCGATATCACATTCCACTCTCTCGTCCAGCGATTAAAACAGACCTGTCACATTTGTTTGGTTGAAGTCGGCATTTTATCTTAAATTTGTGTATAAATCCGTACAGCATTTTCATTGCTTTACCGCCCTTATGAAAATATACCATCGTATTCCATGTTAAAATACTATATTGTTTTATAAAAGGTAAACCATGGTATACCATGCAATTACAATACACAACATATAAAAAACGTGGTCTACCACAGTTTACCACGTAATGTCATGGTATACCACTGTATTACATGCAATACCATGTAATATCATGGTATACCATGCATTCCTACTCCAACTGAGTGTCAACATTTATCAGGCTACAAAATATACCTACATAAGAAAACTCCGCTAGGTTTTTTCCGAAATCTGCGTAGGATCAAACGAATTTGCTCTTTCACAGCCACTGTAAGTTTGTCATTGCATGTTAAAATAAAGGTAAGTTCGCTATATACTAAAGAGTAGCATGTCTTCCTCTTAGGTTAGAATAACTTCTTAAATATAAGGCAAAAACAGAAATTATTCCTCGTGAGCAATCACGCAAATGTTGATAGCCTATACATGCAATTGTATTGACACAATGTGATCCTGTACAATATATTTCTCTCAACTGGCAATATGTATGACAGGTTCATACAAAGGGTTCATATAAATCGGGAATACCCATACCTCTTGATTGCTGCAGGTTTGCACACATGCTAAACTACACAGCCTTTACGTCTTCACGCCTACATTTCGTAGCCATAACAACTAACTGGTTGGCACATCTTGTTTTTAATACATACCGTTAATCATGGTCCACAAAAGGTGGCCAAATTATTGTAGGCCCTACTTCACCTTAGTTTCAGCCAACTCTCTGCGTACCCCCGGAAAACCTCTCGCTTATCCGGGGCTACTCGTACTCCAGGTTGGGAATCGCTGGTTCACAACATAAAGCCAAAACTTTACCAGTTTGTCATTTCGACTCAAGAATACTGTGCACTACCAACGAACTTCCGAGTCTAAACTGCGTCTGACTGACGCCATTTTAGTATAGGGAGTGTCACTGAAATTGTGCATTGTGGGATTGAAATTAAGTATCCCCTCTCCCCGAGTTCATATTTACATGCCGACAACAACTGAATGTAACGTCAGTCACGTGTCAGACTTTATTATTCATAAGATGATGACGCAATATCAAGTAGGCGTCGCATTATAAATACTCGCATACGAAAGAAAAACGGCGCTATACACGATTTCTATAAACTTGTCTCGCCAGTATCAGAACCACTCCACTGTTTACGGCATTGAAGAAAATCACGGTGTATCGCGTATCGCGAAATCGCGTCCTGCATGGCTCAAACCCTGTTATCGATCTAATTTAAGCAACGTCTTCACCATTTCCCCGATAAAGCTACTGGACTGAATATTCAAACAATTGACGCAATTACAAATACACTGTCTCATACAACTAATTCCTGCATAACATATATTTAGTGCACAGTGTGCCGTGCATCAATCTATATATACATATAGTCCGCATATGGATAGTAACCAACACAGACTGTGTGTATGGTGTGCGTCCTCGTTCTGAATGTGCAGAGTCCGGTGATTAAAAATTATGATTTATTAAAAAAATACACTGTTTTTCATATCACTAACATGAATGCTTACATATGATAACCCAATAACTGTTATTAACAAAGTCCCCGGTTGGAGGATCTACTCCGGTGTCCTCGGTTGGCACCATAAACGTGTGTATGTGTGTGTGTGTGTGCGTGTGCGTGTGCGTGTGCGTGTGCGTGTGCGTGTGTGTCTGTCTGTGTCTGTGAGTGTCTATCTGTGGTTGTGTGTCTGTCCATATGTGTGTGTATGTGTGCGCGTGTGTGTCTGTCTGTGTGTGTGTGTGTGTGTGTGTGTGTGTGTGTGTGTGTGTGTGTGTGTGTGTGTGTGTGTGTCTGTGTGTGTGTGTTTGTGCCTGTGTGGGTGTGTCTGTATGTGTGTGTATGATTCTTTGTCAATGTTGGCAAGTTTAACCCACCCCCTGTGTTAAACACGAGTTTAACTCGGGTTTAACCTGGGTTGGGCTAAACATTTTGGGCTAAACGGGGTTAAACCGGTTTAACTATTTTTCAGGCATATTTTATCACAATATGAATGAGTATAGCTGGTTTTAGTTGGTGAGTTGAGCTGTACTTTAACCTGCAAGCTGAGACCAGACTATACTGGTGCAGTTTGTATGACTTGAATCACTACACTTCTTCAGAAGACTCAGCTAGCAATTCATGGCTTTGTCCATTGTGAGGGCAACAAAGGCATTATTTTATGGCTGTGGCTAACTGATAAAAGTTCCTTTTATTATTGTTTCCTGGCCTGGTGTAAGCAAATAAATGGTCTGAACTGGTAACTTGTACAAGTTGTTTGCATAAAGTGGATATTAACTTGGGGTTTCTGGCTGGGAAAAATACTTCCAACTGAAGGTAAACCTTTGTAGCTTTTATGCATTCAGTGTGTAGAAAAGTTGTTTCAATCAATAACATAATTATCATACAGTGAGATGTAGACACATTGACACACTTATTTAAAGAGCAATTTTCATCTTTTATTGCATCAATAATATGACACCAATGTTAAACCATCATCAATCCACATGCCACCTGAATTAATTGAGAATATCTCCCAGTAATATTATCCTCAGTTCTCAGAGTAAAGCCCCGTTTAACCCAGGTTAAACTAGTAAAACAGGTTTAACCTGGGTTTAACCCACCGGGCTGGACAAAACCAGTTTAACCCGGGTTAAACAGCAACCCTGGTCTGTGTGTCTCTGTGTGGGTGCGTGTACATGTGCATGTGTGTGTGTGTGTGTGTGTGTGTGTGTGTGTGTGCGTGCGTGCGTGCGTGCGTGCGTGCGTGCGTGCGTGCGTGCGTGCGTGCGTGCGTGCGTGCGTGCGTGTGGTGGTGTGTGTGTCTGTCTGTGTGTGTATACATATAATTAATTTGCATTAGTGATGGAAATGTTATGCCTTCATTTTGTATAAAATGAATAGTTTAGTTCTGATATATTACCCACACATATGGAAAGAACACCGTATATAGTATATCATAATTATGTTTGGGAAGGAATTAGCAAGTTTAAGAAGGTTAATTGTAGATTAAGTTAATTTTAAAGTGAAGGTTAAGTGGAGTTTAATTAATTAACTTAGCAAGTTATTTGTATCAAGTCTGTTTAGCAGTATAAATGACTCCAATGGTAAAATATTTGGTGACTCTGCTTTCAGCGTAGCAGTCATTGACAGAGTAACAGACTTTTTGTTTGTCATTAGCAAATTGTTCATCACTGCATCACTTGGTAAGTGCAGAGAGAAAAGAAGCACTTCTTTCATGATTTGTTTTTGGCAGTGTTTCTTCATATGCTAAGCTAGTTGCCGTTTTAATGAGCACAGTTCTGATGTTTAATAATAATATATTTTATTCGTACTAAAAATTTTACAATTCGATTAAAACAGTGTATATAAGCTACGGTGTACATACAACAGCAAGCATTGAGCGCAACTCGTCTATGAATAAAAAAGAAGTGCTGCACACATTATCTATAGTCTCCAACACATCTTTTGTAAACTTTGTGCATATTACTTGTTCATCCAGCCCCTCCTGGTAGTGGTCTTGAACCATTTCATAAAAGTTGTTTGATTTCATACTACAGAAAGTCATGGTATCAAGTTTGAGTTTGGACAAGATGTAATTGAAGTTTTATACATATATGAACCACTACCTTGAATGGCTAGATGAGAGAGCATTTTCAAACTGTTGCATTTTGTTATTGCATTTTAAACAGCTCTGCATAAATCGCACCATTTGAATCATAATCTGAATTGGTAAACAGACAATTAGAAAGTACAACAGCTTTGCAAAATACATTTAGCTGGGACTGTAAATCAGATGGATGATACAATATTTTATGTTTCATTGTTTTCCAATTTGTCATCACCTTCTGATTGTCAGTTGTGTACAGGTTCCTGTATGTCTGCAGGTTTAATGGCATTCATATTCTTCGGTGATGATTCTATGCATATTATTCCTTCGGGAGGTTTGAATGACTTCATACACAGAGTGCAGCCAGTTCTTCACTTCTACTGGGTGCCTATAGTGGTGAGCTGCAGTTAGATATTTGATGTGTCCCACTAATCTGATACTGTCATGCATGTGGGGAATGGTAGTCTTTCTGAGTTCATTTTGTTTGATGATCAGCCATCTTAAAACATATGTCAGTACTTGCAAAATTGCAAGGTAGAAGAATTAGATAGCACAGTGTAAATTGGAAACAAGGGATTATCCGTTGTCACACATAAATAATTGGAACAAATTATTTGGCAACTGTGTTAATGTTAGCAGTGTGAATATGTCTAAAACAAAAATTATGTTTCTCTCAAGGCCAAGGGCTATTATATGTAGATGAATAATTATGGATTTTGTCTTGTCCACATGCTGCTGGAGCTTGTTACTTCAGATGACAACCTTGTTAAGTTGATGACAAGAACACTGTTTCAGATTGTTGTGGTGGGAACGTATCTGATTGCGTCGGCTTTTTTCAATGTCTACAGTATGGGAGTGGACACAATCTTCCTCTGCTTCTGTGAGTTCTTAGTAAACTTTCAAGGCTAACTGAGAGTGGAGCTTGCTTCAGATATTTCATATTTTCTATCAGTGGCACAACCAAACGAAAATTACTAACAAGCTTCCAATATTTATATGATGGATGGATGACTCTTCATATATCATATTGTTAGTTGTTTGTTCATTAATTTTTATTGAAACCTAACTTAACATAACAAAATCAACATGTTGATCATAAAATGGTAGAAATAATTTATTCATGTTGAGCATTTCTCCAATTTTCTTTTTCATCTTGAATTTCTTAGCGTGTAGCTGATTGATTCTCCCATTCCTACATATTTGATCGTCCAATTTAGCCAGTCATTATTTTATTTTATCTATGCTGCATTTATTGTTAGTGAATCTTAATTGAGATTATTGTTGTGGCAGTGTTTGTGTATATTCCCTCTCCAGTGGAGGACATGGAACGTCACGACGGCTCACCAGAGAAACCTTACTACATGAACAAGAAGCTGATGGATTTGATGAGCAAGAAGAACAAGAGATGACGACGTGACTAGGCTTTATTGCTGTGTAGCATGTAGTAGCATAGTCAGTAGTTTGCCTCTAGTGTTGCCACAACATTGTCCACATTGCCACTAGATCTCTGTGGTTAGCCACATTCCTGGATATGGATTGATTATCTTGTGTGAACAATATTATTGATTATTTTGTGCAAAAAATATTATTAAGTATCTTGTATAAACAATATATAAGGAAGATGTAATGTACCATAGGCAAGCCAAAGTAGCTGTATTTTGTTCTCTGTACGTTCCAACCACCGTGTGTTTGACGTTGAAGTGTGCATATAATACATAGCTAATCAGTTGCTAAATTAAAACATTCATAAGTTTGTGCATGTCCACTTCACTATATTCGGTTGCTTCTCGAATTTGCATCTCTGTTAATATGTTCTGTGCACTTATCAAAACTTGTTCTTTGAAACTGGTTTAACATGTTTCCTGTCTGCACTGCGTTCTTTGTTGCCCTAATATGTTGCTCCCAAGAATAATGGCGACTGTTTATGTCTAAGTTTGTTAATTAACTAATTAGTTCAAAGTTTGTATCTACTATTGTAATGCTTTCAGTTTTTTTTTGCAACATGGACACTGGTTTGTGCTGGGTTTATACAGTGCTCATAAACAGAGGCAACTATTAAACATGCTCAAACCAGACGCACAACCTTTAGGCACGTACGTCTGTATGGAGTACAATGCTATATCGGCAGTAAGTCAAACCTGCTCAAGGAACGACCTCCATTAAGAGACCACCTGTCAATAACGACCACAGTTAACCCATCCTTTTACAAGAGTTTCGCATAGTTTGGACCAGCAACTATTTACATGTTGTTTCTCATCTTTGATTAAAAAGCAACATATCCATATACACAGAAACCGTGGACACCACTGCTAAACATTTAACCCAAACTTATACATTGCGAACATACCATATGCCAACATGTGATAATCAAAATGACTTGGATTATTATATTCGACGATAGCCATTCGATGCCTCCTGGCACCTGGTAGACATGCACACGCGCGACCGATCAAAGCAAATACTGCAGTCGAAACAAAAATATTTATTTACAAAGACAAATTAATCATTACGTTCAACGCTTGGTAACTCCGTGTCACGGACCGTGAGCATTACTATTAGTGACATTATGGTTGAACGTGTAAATAAACGACACGAAGTAATTGTTTTCAAGATATTTGCAAAATGCCATATATTGAACAACATATCAACAACTCTCTAGTTTCCCCTGGGCGCTTTTGTCACAACGATGTTAAATGCGTGAGTCTTGAGAACTATTACAGACTGGGTTGAAATCACTTCCGTTCATGAATCCCGCCGTCCTTGACACCTTGACAAAAACAATTAGCCATAAGTAACATCAGTGGCGCACGCACGCACGCACGCACGTTCACACAAGTTCACTCGATCAGCATGACTTCATAATGTAACATCACAGATCGAGCTGCTTGCAAAACGATATATTGGCGATTGCGTTGTTCTCTGAATCATGTGTTGGGGATGTTTGTGGCGACTTCGGGCTTATCCTCTCCGTCAGGTGATTTAACAAGATTTGCCATCCAAGCCAAAGGCCCAGATGGCAAGTGGACAAGGAAGCCATTGGCTTATCGAGAGTCCAACAATGTTCATCTACTTATAACCCGCCCTCCTGAGATATGTGTCAACCTTGTTTTTAAACATATTCACGCTGCTAGCAGTTAAATAATCTGTAGACAATTTGTTCCATTAATTTCTACCACCATTCAGGTGGTGGTACAGTAGAACCTGGCGGAGAGACGGAGACCGTCCGAACAGTTCGAGTCCCTAAGAACGCTGCGGTCTCACGTTGAGCTCACGATAGTAGTTTTGTAATATCAGCAACAGTATGGGGAACTCGCTTATTTATGAAATAATATATCTAGACATGGGCGTGTGTGTGTGTGTTGAAAAAATTATTTTATGACAAAATGGAACCACAGCAAGAGCTTATGCCACCTGCCATAACCCAGTCTAGTTTTAAATTGGTAGGGCAATGGCAACTTCGCGCTCCAAAAATCACGTACAACTGCCGGTTTCACGAAGCGTTCGGTGGACGTTTGACGTAGATCACGTAACAATAACAGGAACACACAAAAATTGCACATAACTATTGCTCCGAGTTATAGGGCGGAGCCTGGTTAATCGAGACTATAATATGGGTAACCTCGATTATCCAGGCCCCGTGCTGTGGCGCCACCGTTTGTCGCACACATCATCGCGTGGGTGTAATGTGTACTTTTCATTGTGACGGAAAATATGTATGCACCCAGATTCTGGGGGCATGTATAATTAATTATGTCATCCGGGCATTTGGCTGATTCATAAAATAACAATTTACTTTTATAGGTTTATACGATGCAATTCGAATTAACTTTAAATAAATTTTTATTATGTTGACACAACCGACAGACTGAAAAGTTAAATCAGGCAAAACAAATGTTAGTGTAGTATCTCGATAATGACGATGATTGACTGCTGGTGCTTCACGGGAACGCCTACACAAAATGGAGTTGTAACAGTGAGCAACAACGAGATCACGCCTCTGCGCCCAGACTCCGTTCTCGACAAATTCACGAAGGCGAACGAGAGTCGGGTATAGGGGTCACGAATGTAGGGCATAGTAAATTTGGATATAGGACGCTTAAAAAAAGTCATACGATCTTATATAAGTGCATTTGTGCAAGGACATTACAAGGTTTGCTGGTGGAAGCTGTTGAGAGTGAAATGGTGGATTTTTAGATGATTTTAATAGGCGGAAGGATATTTGTGATTGTTTTGGCCACTATACACGTGTGCGTCGTAATTCATGGCAATATTGGTAAACATTGAGGGGTATCGCACATACAGGCACATTACAAGTGTTAGAAATGTCTAATTTTGACAAAACTCGACCAGCGTATCAGTGGGATGATGACAGCGGCTGGTAAAAAAAAGAATTTTTGATGGTCACGTTTTCTTATAATTATGGTAAACGTTAACATGGCCACCAATGGGAAATATAACTTTAGGCTGAATCCTATAATACGGGTTGATTTGCTGCACGTCCAGATTACTCAGATTCTGATAGGTGACGCCATCATCTGCCATTTTCATTTGTTAATTGGTAACGAACTAGTTGGGGTTTTCCCGGTTTCATATAAATAAAATGTTCCAGTTCTCTCAACTTTACGATCTCAAAGTTAATAAAAATTAAGAGTTATAATTAATGTATTGTAAACGATTACATAATAAAACACTTCATAATTCATGTTTTAAAGGGACATAACCCTAAAGGCAAAACTTAACAACAGACGCCACTTACTTCTCGTGGCAATCTCTCTAACTAATTGTTTTGACTGTCTGCTGTTAAGCGCACTTGGTGTTTACATTGCATGTTAACTATATGTAAAATGTCTAACCTGTATGCGGCAATATAATGATTATATATATATAATGATATAATAATTAATTCCACCGAAATAAAACTGTTGTGATCGTTATGATTTTCAAAGTCAGCTTTCATTCCACGAATTCAGATTAATCATTTGTGTAACGTGGAAACAATCATCCAGTCGTCATAATATTAAAACTTGTGACACTTTAATGGTACCCTCCCCTTTTGTTGGTTGATTAAAATGTAATTAACGTGCATTTCCATTTTCGGTCATCTGTTATAGTTGGGTGTCTTCGTCTTTCGTCCAATTCTGTTGTAACTGAGTATTGTGTCATGTTTAACTGGCGTTTATCTCCTTGGCCTGAGGTGAGGGTTTATGCTGAACTGACAGCAACAATTATTTATTAACCTAGTTGGGATGTCTTCATTCAGTGGAAATACCAGGTTACCTCAACTCTGTAACAGACTACCCTTACCAATCGACTTTGTATCAGACTACCTCATACCAATCGACTCTGTACCAGGCGAACTCGTACCCATAGACCCTGTAACAACGTCATGCCAATCGACTCTGTACCAAAAGACCTCATACCAATCATCTATATGCCAGAATACCTATCGGCGTTACTCTAGATAATCTCATCAATCGATTATGTACCAGACGAGTTACAACCAATCAACGCTGATAAGTGATATTTTCTATCGCACCGCGTCATCGTGTACACTCACAGTGCCACATTCGGTAAATACGTCCAATAAATCATAGAAGATAAGGTCGCACGTCCGTCCGTATAAATAACGTCAATTGTCTGCGATACATGTTCGGTCATGTCATGTAGCCTAAAATATGGAATTATCTACATGAATAGCTAACATATAGGTGCGGAAAATGTTTTCCTAGTGATTAATTAACTAATTAATAAACATTTATATAGATAACTTTGACGCCAGCTTAACTACAAATATTCATGGCTTTAGTAGATGTGTATGTGACTTAGGGTGCGCAAACGTTTGTAATTCACCAAAAATATGAATTCTGACCACAAAATGAATTAGCCTTTTGCCAAAATGCTGTGATCGTTCTTTGTTACGCAAGCGCTCTCCTCTAAAGCGCTTACTACGCACTTGTCTTCAGTTACTAAAATACCTTCCTGTATTATGTTGTTTCATGAGCGAGTTACACGAAGCCCATTACATGACATCATTGACATTGGCAGTCGTCGAGCATTTCTTACGGTTTCCGCGGATCTACGTGCTGTAGCGTTTCTAGCGGCTGGGTCGTGTCTCGATTTACTACAAACTCGCCGTTTTCTCCATTACAAGGGTTTCTACAAACTCGCCCTTTTTCCAGTTTTATATAATTATATATATATATACATACACACATATATGTATATATATATATATATATATATATATATATATTATACATATATAATATACATCTATATTTATATATATATATATATATATATATATATATATATATATATATATATACAGATATAATATACATCTATATTTATATATATATATATATATATATATATATATATTCATATATATAATATATATATATAT
The DNA here is from genome assembly GCA_033239005.1 of Lamellibrachia satsuma. Classification (NCBI taxonomy): domain Eukaryota; kingdom Metazoa; phylum Annelida; class Polychaeta; order Sabellida; family Siboglinidae; genus Lamellibrachia; species Lamellibrachia satsuma. The sequence continues at coordinate 2,915,900 of BSQZ01000001.1, read as the reverse complement.
ATATATATATATATAATGTATATATATATAGATTATGTATGTATATATATACATACAAACATATATATATATATATATTATGTATATATATATATATTATGTATGTATGTATATATATACATATTATGTATATATATATATATATATATATATATTCATATATATAATATATATATAAATATATATATATATATATATATATATATATATATATATATATATATATATATATATATATATATATATATAGATTATGTATGTATATATGTATTTTATGTATATATATATATTCATATATATATAATTATATATATATATATACATACACACATATATGTATGTATATATATATATATATATATATATATATTATATATAGATATATATATATTATATATATAGATATATATATATATATATATATATATATATATATATATATATATATATATATATTCAACGTGCGCACAATTACAGTTGAAAGTAGGACAGAAGAACTAGCCTTAAATATGTCGGCTCAACATATCGCAATATTAGAACAAGAACACAGAATCATACACGAGGAACCGCAGAGTGATGGGTCAGTACGTAATAACATCCTCAGCATGGACGAGTTGGATTACTATTGAATGCAAGAACAATGAAATCGCTGGCTGGTGTCAGATGTCATTCAGAAAGGATCCTGATAGCTACGTTTCAGGAGCAACCAGTGTAATTGTAACATATGCTCCTACAAACGCAAGCAAAATGGAAAGTGTTGAAGGTTACACGCTGACCTCAGAAGAGCTATAGAATCGTTACCAGTGCACACCATGCTTGTCATTCTGGGTGACTTTAATGCAAAACTGGGACCAAGCGATGCCTCGTACTCACACCATGAAGAAACCAACAAAAACTGTAAATTTCTATCAGAACTAGCACAAGAAAAGGAACTTGTAATTGCAAACACTGGTTCAAGAAACGAAGGGAAAACAATGGACATATATAGACCCCCGGGGAAACAAACATCAACTGGACTATATCGTAGTCAACAGGAAGTAGAAGAGCAGCATAATGAATTGTGGGGCATACAGTACCTTCTCCAGTGTAGGATCAGACCACATGATGGTGTCATTGCATATCAGACTCAGTTTCAGGGCCCCAAAGTCAAGCCCTACAAAGAAACCTAAATATGACTGGTAAACATTGAAGTTGAGTACAGAACCGCAAGATCAGAACACTAGTGTACGAAACAAATTTCAGACACTCCAAAAGGAAGACGAATCCCCAACTGACATATATGAAAAGTTCACCGAGGCAGACAACTCAGCAATGGCTGAGCTCCTACCAGCCAAACAAAGAGTAAAGAGAGCTTCAAAGGCTAAACATCCAGATGTAATTCCAGTTCGAAAAAAACTGCCGAAAGCATGTAATCAGTTCAATAATAATCCAACGGAAAAAAAACAGAATCAGTTGTAGTTCTTCGAAGGAATACTTATTTGCAGTGTATGACTCTCTGATGGGAGAAGATCTAGCTGAGAAACTGGTTGATGCTGAGAGAGCACACAGCAGTCAACGGCATAGTTTAGGACGGAATCTGATAAATGAGGTGACAGGCAGAAAGTCATCAGCAACTGGAAAACTTAAAGGAAAGACAGAGAATGAGAGGCGAAAAAGTTGGTACAATCACTTCAGCGGCCTGCTTGGTGAAGGACTACACATCGAGGATGAGTGTGAAGAAGTCGAGGCAGAACTGTTAGATATAGCTGTAGATGATGGACCGTTTACCCAGGAAGAGTATCACAGAGCTAAACAGTCACTAACTGAAGGAAAAGATAGCGGAGATGGTGGAATCACTGCAGAAGCTCTAAAGCGGTGTAATCGTAATGAAACAGCCATCGATGTCTGCAATGAAGCACACATGAAGCATTTCAAGCCGGATCGATGGTCAATTCTTAACATAGTGCCCACAGCAAAGTATCGGGACCTGAGCTATGCTGGAAACTACAGAGGTATAAGTTTAAGTTCAATAGTCGCCAAACTATAAAACAGAATAATTCTCAAAAGAATACGCCCTGTAATTGACCCACATATACGGGTCAACCAATGTGGTTTCTCTCAGAATACGCCCTGTAATTGACCCACTTCTACGTGTCAACCAATATGGTTTCTCTCAGAATACGCCCTGTAATTGACCCACTTCTACGTGTCAACCAATATGGTTTCTCTCAGAATACGCCCTGTAATTGACCCACTTCTACGTGTCAACCAATATGATTTCTCTCAGAATAAGCCCTGTGACTGACCCACTTCTACGTGTCAACCAATATGGTTTCTCTCAGAATACGTCCTGTAACTGACCCACTTCTACGTGTCAACCAATATGGTTTCTCTCAGAATACGTCCTGTAACTGACCCACTTCTACGTGTCAACCAATATGGTTTCTCTCAGAATACGTCCTGTAACTGACCCACTTCTACGTGTTAACCAATATGGTTTCTCTCAGAATACGCCCTGTAATTGACCCACTTCGACGTGTTAACCAATATGGTTTCTCTCAGAATACGCCCTGTAATTGACCCACTTCTACGTGTCAACCAATATGGTTTCTCTCAGAATACGCCCTGTAATTGACCCACTTCTACGTGTCAACCAATATGATTTCTCTCAGAATACGCCCTGTGACTGACCCACTTCTACGTGTCAACCAATATGGTTTCTCTCAGAATACGCCCTGTAACTGACCCACTTCTACGTGTCAACCAATATGGTTTCTCTCAGAATAAGACCACTGTTGCACAAGTTCTGAGTCTACGCAGAATCATCGAAGGGGCAGAGAAGAGAAATCTTCCAGCAGTGTTGACATTTATCGACTTTAAGAAGGCATTCGACTCAGTCCACAGAGGAAAGATGTTCAAAATTCTGTCTGCATATGGCATCCAACTGGACATTAATATTTTCTTTTTTACTGAACCATCAGGTAGCTAATAATTTAAAAACGCAAAAAATATTTTTTTAGGTGGCTCTTTTATTAGAAAAACTGTTTTTACCATAGATGGTTGCCGTAAAAAATAAGTAAGATAAAAAGATGTTATAAATAAAGTAATAGCAGTGCACTAATATGAATTCACAGATAATCGAATGAATAAGTTATTGAATGAATGAATGTACAACAACACCATTTTACTTTCAATTATAAATATGATACTGTAGGCCATTTTGAGGTACAACCAGGCTACCAACTGTAGCATGTTTGATGGGTACATACACTTCAGTTTATATATATATATATATATATATATATATATATATATATATATATATATATATATATATATATATATATATATATATATATATATATATATATATATATATATATATATATATATATATATATATATATATATATATATATATATATATATATATATATATAATGTAATATCTCGAAAACAACTGAACCGATTTGCATGAACGTTGTCAACATTGTCAAAGCATATGTGCTGACGGACATAGGGTAGACATCTTACATTGCACATGGTTGATAGGTGCGATGACAGTTCTGCAGGCACTTGGGATAAACTCAACAATGAATTACCTAGAGGGATTTGGCCCATCTTTTTCAGCATAATTGTCAGAGTGTTGCAAATTTAGAATATCAGGGTGGTGAACAATTATCCTGGTTTTTCAATAAAGAATACCGAGAGAAATCATCGATTACGACGTCCACCGCAAGGTTGATGAGTACAATCACAAATTAAATAAATTAGTCACCGATTCAAAACGTCAAGTGCAATCAATAACCATCACAGTTTATTGTGAACACACGTGAACACACTCTACGGCCCTGAGACATGGGGAATAACCAAGGCAACAACCAGAACACACCAAACATTTATAAACAAATATATCAGATATAGTCTCAAATGTAAATGGCAAGACAAAATCATAAACAAAGTGCACACGAGGAGGCCAGACCAACACAGCATCAGGAAATTAAAAACAGGAAGTGGACATGGATAGGACACCCCCTCCGGAAACCAACCACCAAATCCACGAGAGAGACCATATAATGGAAGGAAAAAGAAAACCGGTCAGACCATAAATAGTTGGCGGATATCAATAGCCGAGGAAACGAAGAAGCGTGGACCCACCTGGACAGAAAACAACCAACAATAGAGTGCAGTGCGTTGGAGAAGTGTCGCTTCGTCCATATGCTCTGTCTTGGGCGAAGAGATTTAAGTAAGTAACACAGCAACAACCCCCATATTCACCATATTGATACATACATTCACTTTATGTGACCAATGGAGAAGACTGCCACCTGCTCAAGTCGCGAAAGCTGGAAGAAGTCACATAACCATGGCATCTGTTCGTCAGCTCTGTTGCAACCACGAATAAACAAATAGTCGGCTTCTTGTACATTCTTCTCACGCTGCTCAGTGGTTATACCTCAGTGGTTCTACCTCAGTGATTCTACCTCAGTGATTCTACCTCATTGGTTCTACCTTAGTGGTTCTACCTCAGTGGTTCTACCTCATTGGTTCTACCTCAGTGGTTCGACCTCATTGGTTCTACCTCATTGGTTCTACCTTATTGGTTCTACCTCATTGGTTCTACCAAATTGGTTCTACCTCATTGGTTCTACCTCATTGGTTGTACCTCAGTGGTTCTACTTCATTGGTTCTACCTCATTGGTTCTACCTCAGTGGTTCTACCTCAGTGGTTCTACCTCATTGGTTCTACCTCATTGGTTCTACCTTAGTGGTTCTACCTCAGCGGTTCTATCTTAGCGGTTCTACCTCAGTGATTCTACCTCATTGGTTCTACCTCAGTGGTTTTGCTATCTATCCCGATTGTGTTGTTGTTTTCCTCTTTCCCCCTGAAGTTCGGCGTAAGGCTTGCATTGATACGGTGGTTGACGTTTGTTTTCCTTCTCATTCAATCTCATTCAGAAATCATTGGGATGAGTCGCAGCTACATTGGGATGAGTCACAGTTACATTGGGATGAGTCACAGCTGCATTGGGATGAGTCACAGCTACATTGGGATGAGTCACAGCTACATTGGGATGAGTCACAGCTACATTGGGATGAGTCACGCTACAATCCTATTCAGCAGCACAATAACACAACAACGGAAAAGGTGCATTTATATGACACATATTGGATTTCCCTTATACCAAATATATGTGAAGCTTTGATTGGTTGACTTGCATTTATGTTTTGGTCATGGTGAAGTGAACGGCGTCAAACCACCACATGAACATCATGCCTTCAGAAGTGCAATGGTCAAACTTGTCAAACCCTCTGTTTTGGATCAGGAACTCCATGTTTGGATCAAAAACAACTGATCCAGCCGATACGTGTGACAAACACATAACGTGTAATTAACAGCCAGGCAGCGATTTGGCAATATTGCTTTGAGGCACGGCACGGCCAACAGTGTTGTCTCTCACGGTAACGGATGTTGGTGGAGATATTCGAGTGCATTGGTTGGACAACCGAGCAGCTCTCCAGTCTGTGCTGGAGTGTGTTAGCCACGCTATCGCCTATTAAACGTGCTGAACCGTTTGAGCTGTATTAGTGCTTCTCACTGTCATGCGGTTGAAAGTGAGAACTGACCAGTCACACCAACATAGTATATGATGCAGACACACTACTATCGAATGTTGACTCAGCAGTGGAATAATAATGAGAAACGTGTCAATATCTGGAAATTAATCGAATACCTGCGAGGGTGTCATCGTTTTAACGTGTTTAATGCATGTCGTTTTCATATATGTTGTTTGTTAAATGGTCTACCTAGATTCTGATACCTTGTTGTGAATTCAAAGCAAATACCTTATGATTATGTTTCGTAAAACAAAATATGTTGTATAACTGAATATATTTAATTGTGCATACAGTCGATAAGGCAGACCATGTCAGCTACGTCCACTCTAAAAGTATGGTTACATAAATGTCTATAATATTATCATTCTTCAAACTAAATTTATATCAAGTATTCCTTCTGTAAATTAAAGTACAAACAAAATTGATACGTATTTCAACAAAATACATGTTCTTCGTGTTAGCCCGTATGATACTGTAAGAACTATATTGAGAGAATAAAGGTATATTTGTATTTATGTCCACCATCGCGCATGGCATGGTTGACGTTACATACTGACTGTAAAATAATAGAAGACCCGACTCAGTTATCTTCATGTGCATTTGTTTAATGAAAGGCAAGACTCCAAACGTGAACATATGTGAAAATATAAAAAGGATTCGTAAAAAAACTTAAAGATATCCAGTATGATGTCCACCAGTAAATTACTTCTAACGTATTAATAATTGATATACTGTTGCTATCGTTGGCGTTTCATCAATGCAGCCTTTAAAATAGCATTATGTCAAGTGTACCGTCTGAGTGGTAGCTTTTGATTCGCTCGTATCAAATATCTCACCCATGTCGTGTATGTATCTCTTCATCCATTTGTCCGCCAAAGTAGGCCCTTTTGACTTGTAGGTTGACTCATTTAATGTAGCCCTAACATAAGAACCGTATCGTTTGCTATCACGGAGTGCACATCATTGGGTTGATGTTGAAAAGATTGCAGCACTTCCGGTGGACTATCTGAGTATATTTCAAACTGGTTATTATTTTCGAGCGATTTGTTCAGCGCGTCCACTAAATCAGTGACCGATCTGTCGACACGTTATCTGAAACGCTCGTCCGGTAATAATAATCAAACGGAATGCCCTTTGGCGATGTGTATCAGTTGTTGCCTCGTTTGAATGGTAGCATGTATATCTGGATTGTAGTTAGTGCTCTTCGATATGCATCTGTGGATGCTCTGCACTCAATTGGTGGAATCTGCGATCGTGACCGATGCAATTAGGATACGTTGTTGATGCAGCGGCAGTGGCATGGCTTTTAATTATTTTCATCATGTGATGTTGTTGACCACAACGAGAAAGGTCAGTCGTAGCTGATGTTGTGTCCAGGGGATGTCACAGTTGTTATTTAACACGTTCTGCGTGTATCTTTCATAGTTTTCTATGCGGTTTGTCACTGTACGTTCACACCTAGGTACTCCGAGACATCACTCGATACATTGCCAGTATACCACTCTTGAGACAATTTAAATTCCACGTTTTATGGGTTTTGTGTGTCGAACGCACCCAATGTATTTCGGGTATCATTTCACACTGATTGGGTAACTACATGTGTGTACTTAGAACAAGAACCTTGATTTCATTTGAGGGGGAAATTATGTAAGTTTTCCTAACGTTGTTACCTCCTCCATCTAGCCGTCAAGCTCGACAATAAGAATTTTAGATAGCCGGATGGAGCCGCACATCATCATGTCTGATTACAACAGGGTTTCCCAACTTTTTTCTCCCTGTGTACCCCCTGAGTCGTGAGATGATCGGCCGTATACCCCCATCATAGGAACATTGAATATAGAATTATTGGCGAAACATCCAAAACCCAGTTCAAAGATAAACATGTTATTAAAGAGGTAAACATCTTCACACGAGTGATTGCTGTGGTAAAAAGCCGGGGTATGCCTGCCTCCCTTGGGGAGGAAATTGATAAGTGCATAACGTAACTGCAACAACCTCACCCCATATGACAGTCCTATGTTGGTGACGACGTTTTCTACTAGCTTTTAATGTTTTCATGAAATTTGAAAGAAGTATGTTTTCTGTTAGTTTGATAATAATACGAAAATACGTTTTCTCCTTCGTGGTCCACAAAAGGTGGCAATATTATTGTATGGGCCACTTGACCTTAGCTTCAGCCAACTCTCCGCGTACCCCCTGACAAACCTCTCACATATCCCCTGATAAACCTCTCGTGTACCCCCTGACAAACCTCTCGTGTACCCCCTGACAAACCTCTAGTGTACCCCCTGGCAAACCTCTCGCGTACCCACTGGCAAACCTCTCGCGTACCCCCTGGCAAACATATCTGGCGTCCCGGCGGTACACATCCACAATACGGTTGTAACAGAAGCAAGACAAGCGGTAAGTTATTCACATCAAAAATGTTGCTTCATAATTATAAAAATCATCCATACCAAAGTAGGACTATGTACAATAGCCCCGAGTAACTGAGACAAAAGAAGTAAATCCATACAATAAGCTAATACGATTATAGTAGTGATATTAATGTATCGATTGTAGGCGATATATAAAACATATTCAAATAAAGACATTATAATATTGGAAACGTCCACAGTGGGGCTTCTCGCCCCGCGGGTGGGTTACTTACCCCACCATAGGAACTTCCGCTAAAATGGCTACAACAGTTATCAGAGACTAGGTACGTCAACATTTTGAAAACACGGAATGTACCTAAGAAAATGAACGCAGAATCTGACCGATGCATAAAACTTCGCATATGCCACGTACTTTCACACAACACAGTGCATGTCATTGCTAAGTATGTGTGAACACGATAAGGATGCTAGCAACATCATTTTACAAAACACCACACTTTTACATGCAACGACCACTCCAGAATGCAGAAAAAAACGTTCCTCCAGGCCCACCGGGTCATCCGGTACAACTAGTGTCCCGGTATGGTCAAGTCTAAAGAGGATTGTTCATATGTGAGAGGAATACCTCCCGTTTTTCATAAGTGGTGGCGCCTCTGTGTTAATCACGCTCGACATCCAAGTATCTCGACGCACACAACATCGGCAGTAACGGTTATTATTCCGGACCAGATTACACACCAGTGCTAGTATTCAATACTTAATTTTATTCAGGACTTGGTTTTAATTAGTTTTCTCATACACGTAATGCACATACATGCATTAGTAGTCCAGTAGGAATTGGCGATGACCCGGACATTTAAGTTAAACATTTTTTTTTGTTTAAAAGGCTTTTAGTGTCTTTCGGTGGGTGCCCACAGTTCCCACAAAAAAATGCAACCAAATTCAACCCTGGGGAACTTTGATTTTGATTACCCCAATCCTTCATTTCAATGGATTTCACAATAGCAAAATCCCAATTGTATTTTGCTAAAGCGTTACAGTTGTGTCGTAATTTGTATTTTGTTGACAAAAAAGATACTTGCGGCTTTACAGGGTAGGGGAATGTTTTGGTTAGGAAATCAGTACCTGCATCTACAGAAAGATATTGAATGGCTCAAAATGGCCAAGAGTAACGTCAGTGGGTGTCACAATTGCAACAACCCATTTAATACGGTTAAAGGGTTAAACTTTTATTTGAATACGCATTTATTAACAAAAAAGGCTTTACGAAGGGGGAATGCTTTGGCCAGGAAATCAGGACCTGCCCCACATAGAGATTACAATGGCTCAACACTACCAGAGGTAATGTCAATGTGTTTCACAATAGCAAAACTACTTAATTTGGTCAAAGGGGTACGATTTTATCTTAATGTTTTTTTGTTTGTTTTACAACAAGGCACTTGTAAGTTTACAGGGTGGGGTAAAGAAGTGGCACATCTCTGCTGATCATTGAACTAACACCCTGCTGATGGCCACGAACGGTCACACTATCATACAAACAAATTATCAAACCTTTTTCAGCAAGCCAAATTAAATGTAAGTGAATGTTTGGTCATTGGCGTGTAACAAATGTTATGTTACAAATAATACGAAGTAATACATCAACGTTCCCTGCTCTAGGGTATATAGGGATGGAGGACTGCGTGATGAGAGATTTAGCGGGAGTGGGAGGGTCATCGAAAACGAGAGCGAGGGATAAGGGAAGTGGAGACGGGTGGTGGAGACAGGTGGGGAGACGGGCTGGTGGAGACGGGTGGTGGAGACGGGTGGGGGAGACGGGTTGTGGAGACGGGTGGGGGAGACATGTGGTGGAGACGGGTGGTGGAGACGGGTGGTGGAGACGGGTGGTGGAGACGGGTGGTGGAGACGGGTGGGGGAGACGGGTGGTGGAGACGGGTGGTGGAGACGGGTGGTGGAGACGGGTGGTGGAGACGGGTGTTGGAGACGGGTGGGGGAGACGGGTGGGGAGACGGGTTGTGGAGACGGGTGGTGGAGACGGGTGGGGAGACGGGTGGTGGAAACGGGTGGTGGAGACGGGTGGGGGAGACGGGTGGGGGAGACGGGTGGGGAGACGGGTGGTGGAGACGGGTGGGGAGAAGGGTGGTGGAGACGGGTGGGGAGACGGGTGGTGGAGACGGGTGGGGAGACGGGTGGTGGAGACTGGTGGTGGAGACGGGTGGTGGAGACGGGTGGTGGAGACGGGTGGGGGAGACGGTGGTGGAGACGGGTGGGGAGACGGGTGGTGGAGATGGGTGGTGGAGACGGGTGGTGGAGACGGGTGGTGGAGACGGGTGGGGGAGACGGGTGGTGGAGACGGGTGGTGGAGACGGGTGGTGGAGACGGGTGGGGGAGACGGGTGGGGGAGACGGGTGGTGGAGACGGGTGGGGGAGACGGGTGGGGGAGACGGGTGGGGGAGACGGGTGGGGGAGACGGGTGGTGGAGACGGGTGGTGGAGACGGGTGGGGGAGACGGGTGGTGGAGACGGGTGGGGGAGACGGGTGGTGGAGACGGGTGGGGGAGACGGGTGGGGGAGACGGGTGGTGGAGACGGGTGGTGGTGATGGAGGTGTGGAGACGGGTGGTGGAGACGGGTGGGGGAGACGGGTGGTGGAGACGGGTGGGGGAGACGGGTGGGGGAGACGGGTGGGGGAGACGGGTGGGGGAGACGGGTGGTGGAGACGGGTGGTGGAGACGGGTGGTGGAGACGGGTGGTGGAGACGGGTGGGGGAGACGGGTGGGGGAGACGGGTGGGGGAGACGGGTGGTGGAGACGGGTGGTGGAGACGGGTGGTGGAGACGGGTGGGGGAGAAGGGTGGTGGAGACGGGTGGTAGAGACGGGTGGGGGAGACGGGTGGGGGAGAAGGGTGGGGGAGACGGGTGGTGGAGACAGGTGGGGGATACGGGTGGTGGAGACGGGTGGTGGAGACGGGTGGTTCAGACGGGTGGGGGAGACGGGTGGGGGAGACTGCAGTGAAACGGAATCAGTGACGAAGACGAAGAAGAATAAGAATAAGAATAAGAAGAAGAAGAAGAATAAGAAGAAGAAGAAGAATAATAAGAAGAAGCAGAATAAGAAGAAGAAGAAGAAGAAGAATAAGAAGAATAAGAATGAGAAGAAGAAGAATAATAATAATAATAATAATAAGAAGAAGAAGAAGAATAATAATAAGAAGAAGAATAAGAAGAAGAAGAAGAAGAAGAATAAGAAGAAGAAGAATAATAAGAAGAAGAATAAGAAGAAGAATAAGAATAAGAAGAAGAAGAAGAAGAAGAATAATAATAAGAAGAAGAATAAGAAGAAGAAGAATAAGAAGAAGAAGAAGAATAAGAATAAGAAGAAGAATAAGAATAAGAAGAAGAAGAAGAAGAAGGGGGACAATCGATCTCAAGGATAAAGAGGACAGCAACAAAAACATGTTCACAAAATTAATTAGATGTTATTCGGCCTTGGTGATGTGTTCTCGATCAGCATTGACCCACATATAAAAACACTGTTATAACATTATAAGCTACCATCTGTGCAAGTATATCATACATAAATATCATACATAAATATCATACATAAATATCATACATAAATATCATGCATAAATATCATACATAAATATCATACATAAATATCAACTAGCGATAGCATACAAAACAAAAACAAAAATAGATATTAGAATTTGCCTCCCAACAGTGGTGCCTATTATCAACTATTGTTTTGCTCGTGCACTCTGTAATATCTGTATATATGCACTAAATCCATGGTATTTTCATCAACAGCTTAATTACTTTAATATATTTACTTAATCAGATCTAAAGTTCAAATTTAGCACTGTGTCTTACTAATTATCTCTCAATAATAAATGAAGTGACAACTAACGTTTGGCTTCGGTAACACCTTTAAATCGCTAACAACATTATGATTGGCCTTCCATACCTCGCACACGTAATGGAGACAAGTCCGCTAAACGCTAAACTATTCGTAATAATCACCACAGGATTTTTTCTAAATCGATCAATTACATTTCATCGATTGAGCAAACGATTTGGAATAACGATCCACAAGTATATTAAGCATTAAACTGCTGGCCAGTGCTACGCATTGTTTCGCGCAGTTAGGTATCAATAGCCAATAAAAAATATAAGGCAGGGAACGTATTTTGTTCCTGAAAAAAATCGACTTTCCCCAAGAATAATTTTGGTTGTATTTTTTCTGCAAGTCCAGGAAACCCTACTAGTTATGTTAAAAAAATTGCTTTTTAGCCAAAAAGGCCGAGTTTTGGAAACAAATGTGCTGATCTCTTCTGTGTTACCGTCAACTGCGGTGAAGGATTCCATGTCGGTTTCTGGGCGCCAGCTTATATAATTTTACTTGGCTACAACGGATGTCTTCTACCAATGCTTATTATTTTGATGGCACAATAACATGTCACACCAGGAATGTTGCGATTGGCTCAGAATGTGACAACAACGTTTTTGCTGCTTTTTTCGATTAAATCCTGTATTCTGTATAAAAAATAATGCACATTATCTTGCATGCAATCGCAAATTGCAGGGCGTGTAGTTTAGTGCCCTGCACGGGCCTATAATTTGAGCCCAATCCCGGCCCGCAATTAGCACTTAGAATCCAGGCCCGGCCCAGGCCCGGAAAAAAATTCAAGTTCAGCCCGGGCCAGGCCCGCAATCTGGAATTTAAGCCCATGTCCGTTAATGTTTGGCCCGGCATCGCCCGCACGTTTCAGGTCCAGGCCCGGCTTACTGTGTAGTAGTAAAATGTATGGGTGTTTTATTAATATTTTTATTAGGCCAGCCCAGGCCCAGGCCCGGCCCGGCCCGGCCAGCTCACACAAGGCTCAGACCCGGCCCACGCCTTACGTGTTTAATATTTTTTCAGCCAAGGCCCGCAAAATGCGGGCCCAGGCCCGGCCCGGCAAGCCCGAGAAATACAGTAGAGGCCCGACCCAGTCCGCGGGCCTGGTCGCGCCGGCCCAAAACCCGGCCAGTGCACTTGCACTTGTTTACTTTGGTTGGATACATTGAAATCGAAATGTTCTATTTGATAAAAAAGTGACCAGTATACCATCCCGTATATCTATAAATGTTATTATTGAGGGTTTACATTTGACTACAGGACAAGTGGCAGTAATTTGTACGCAGACACAAAGTTTTACCTTTTTTACAATTCCTATGATTGTTGCGAATATAACCTCTACTGAAGAAGGTTGATTTTTGTAATACTATTTTGTTCATATGTTGCGAATGTAACCTCTACCGAAGAAGGTAGTTTCTTTGTAATGTTATTTTGTTCATAGGACCCTAACAGGAACATTACAAACGATGGAACCACAGTCATATAGCGGTCAGCCATATAGCTTTCAGAATATAGCGGTCAGCCATATAGCGGTCATCATCACAATGGGGCAACAGCTGCGCTTCCCGAGTTGGTCTCGTGTCACGCACTCTACATACAAGATACTATGCTTGAGACGCTAACCTAACACACAGCTAAATCCTTCACAAGCAGCATTATAAAGTACTAAATACTGGAAAGGAAATTTTATTTTTAACAAGTACGCTGAACACCAGCGTGCAATAGAGTGACCTGTAGACGACACCCATGGTTCTTTCCAACCAACGCACAAAATAACCGTTCATTTAAACAGTGTTGAAGGTGTATGTCCTAGGCAGTAGTTCACACCTGAATATCTTTTGATAAGGGACAGTTCACAATCGTCGATCCGTGCCTGTTCGTACAAAGTGTACTAATTATCAGACCCCTTCCCTTCCCTGAATTTTCTACAGTGAAACATATTGATGTAACCATGTTATGACATAGTGCATGTATAGGAGATAATTATACTAATAGTCACCAGAATATGTTTTAAAACATTTATATTCGACAATTATGTTAAAGCTTTTTGTTTTTCTGTTTATCCATGGTGTCATATTGATTATTGTTGTTTTCTACGAGGTTGTGACTTTCCTAGATGTTGGACTATAACAGCGTAGCACGGTGAACGTAGCACGTAGCACGGTGAACGTAGCACGTAGCACGGTGAACAGCTACACAGTTTAACAGTAGTAGTTTAGTACCTGTTCACCGCGCGGCGCTGCATGACGTAACGGTGGTCATAATAATATTCACAATAATAATAATTAGTAAGTATTTATATAGCGCCCGATCAATCAAGGTTGCGCTCAGGTGCTTTACGTATGTGTAATCACAACTAACGAAAATATAATTAATTATATTAAAAATAAATATATTATATATAAAACATTATATATTAAAATATATATTAATTATATTAAAAACAATGCGAATAATAACAATTCTAAAATACATTCATATTTCGCATGTGACTGGCATTTTTGAATTCAGTACCTTTTGACCCTGCCCCTTAGTAAACTTTGGCGCCGGCCCCTTAGTAAACTTTGACCCCGTCCCCTTAGCAAACTTTGACCCCGTCCCCTTAGTAAACTTTGATCCCGTCCCCTTAGTAAACTTTGACCCCGTCCCCTTAGTAAGCTTTGTTCGTATAGGTAAATGTCAACAATTGTAAACGGCCACTTGAAAGGAATCATCCAGCCATGCTGCAATTGCTACGCAAAACTGTCCGTTCATATAATTTAATTGAAATCACTCTCTTTTGCCAGATGATAATTTATACAGTTGAGTGAGTTGAGTATCCGACTAACAGTTAAGCTGCAACAGCCTCCCTTGTGCCGTTGTGTTCGCGTTCGCCTGTGTGCGTGTGCGCGTGTGCGCGCATGCGCGTGTGCGCGTGCATGTCGCCATCCGCCGCGAAATCAGAAACTGTTGTTAGCGCTGATAGCGGGTGGGCGGAGAGAGACTAGTCATATCGCTAAGTGGGCGTCGGTCCAATATATAAGGTGACACGAAGCCCAAGCGGCAACTTACGTCAAGCCACGACGCGAACGAGACTGGACAAACCAATACTCTCGCATTGCTCGCCCGTCACGAACACAAGGTTAGTGATACCCAGCATGCACGCACACGCACGCACGTATACACGCACACGCAGACAATTACAGACCAATGAGTTTAACATCAGTTGTATGTAAATTACTCGAAACATTAATTACAGACCACATGGTGGAATTCCTTGTAAAACATAAATTAATAAACACATCTTAACATGGGTTCATAAAAGCAAGGTCATGTCTAACCAGTCTCTTATGTTTTTTGGAAGAAATTACAAAGTTGGTAGATGACGGGTCACCAGTGGACGTTGTCTACTTAGATTTTCAGAAAGCTTTCGATAAAGTGCCACATCAAAGACTGTTGCTTAAACTAAAAGCCCATGGTTTATGTTATGATGTAATAAACTGGATAGAAAAGTGGCTTACACACCGAAGACAGAAAGTAATACTAGATGGTGAGATTTCAAACTGGACATCTGTTTTGAGTGGGGTACCACAGGGATCAGTATTAGGCCCTATACTGTTTTTAATATTTATAAATGATTTGGAAGATGACACATCTAGCAAAGTACTGAAATGTGCAGATGACACAAAAGTATTCAGAAAGGTTATTACTGATACATGGGGTGGGAATGTTCTACACCCGTGGATTTCATCCTATTTTATTCAACGGTATTCTATATGTTATTGATTAAAAGCTAACCAAACAATATAGTGATATTAACTAATACCTCACATGCCGATTACACGCAAGGTTTTTCTTATGCCTCACAATGTCCACGGCTGAGACACAGTGCTGTGCATTTTGCATCAGAACAAAAAAGGCATGAAAAACGGGAGAGCTTGAGCTCACCAAGTTTATGGCAGACTGAATGCACATGGTAACAGCGGTTGTGATGAATCAAGGCCAAACAAAACAGTTCATTCTAACTATATATAATTTGATAGCAGCAAGTTCATTCGAGTGCTTGATCAAGTATGAAGAAGCGAATGGTCTACTACATACACCTACTGTTTCGTAATGTTTTTGTTCGAATAATGGGTCATTTATCATCAAACCTGAAATACACGGAATAACATGTTCTTGAAAGGGAACAAATGTCATGGTTGTGGGCCTATGCTCTTATAACCGATACGAATACATAAACAATACTATTACTGCATTGGTTTGCTAGGAAAACCTTGTTGATCACACAACATCTACAATTCATGGGCCGCGCCAAACTGTTAGAAACCCCTACGTCACGAGTGCTGTAGTCTGGCAATGTTCGCTCGCTAAATGAAAATATATTTGTAAACAACTAGTGTTCTGCTTGCCAATATGGTAATAGCGTTATGTAGTTATATAGCGTTAGCTCTCTTTCTATCTCTCTCTCTGTATGTATATATATATATATATATACATACAGAGAGAGAGAGAAAGAGGCAGAAGAGAGACATACTGTCCGTTCATATAATTTAATTGAAATCACTCTCTTTTGCCAGATGATAATTTATACAGTTGAGTGAGTTGAGTATCCGACTAACAGTTAAGCTGCAACAGCCTCCCTTGTGCCGTTGTGCGCGCGTGCGCCTGTGCGCGTGTGCACGCATGCGTGTGTGCGCGTGCATGTCGCCATCCGCCGCGAAATCAGAAACTGTTGTTAGCGCTGATAGCGGGTGGGCGGAGATAGACTAGTCATATCGCTAAGTGGGCGTCGGTCCAATATATAAGGTGACACGACGCCCAAGCGGCAACTTACGTCAAGCCACGACGCATATATATATGTCTCCCTGTCTCTCTCTCTGTCTCTCCCTCTCTCTCTCCCTCTCTCTCTCTCTCTCTCTATCTCTCTCTCCTTCTCTTTCTACACACACACACACACACACACACACACACACACACACACACACACACACACACACACACACACACACACACACACACACACACACACACACACACACACACACACACACACACACACACACACACACACACACACACACACACACACACACACACACACACACACACATGCGTGAGTGTGTGGTGCACGCGCGCACGCGCGCACGCGCGCACGCGCGCACTCACGCACGCACACATGATGACATTGCTTATTCCATTGTAGGCCTCAAGACAATGTCACAAACACGATTACTGCCGCTGCTCTATGCGATGCTCTGTCTTCTAGCAATCACGCTACTTGCCCAAGGTAGGTGAAGTTGTTGTCGCTGAAACTAGATCTGCCGGCCACGTTGAGGAGGCGGGTCGCCATATCTAATACTAATCTTTTTGCCGGACATCGATATTCTAGAAATGAGGACTGTCTGTTAACAGAAGCGTACGATGTATCTCTGAGCATTGATGTGTTTTCGTTATATAATGCTATATTGCATCAACTATATCTTTTCTAACCCACTGATCGTCTAAATGTGTTTTAATTAACCAGAATATTTGGATTTGGCAAGTACCTTACGACGTACTTTTTATAGTTTCATTAAATATTTCGCTTTATCTCAAGAATTTGAAAAATTTTGCTCCAGTGAAACTGATCGTGCGTTTAGTGTTATCTTTCTTTCTCACAGAACGTCATGACATGAAACATAAAGGGTGCAAAGAATTGCTGTAATGAAAATGCTCGTATGTTTATTGATAGCTTGCACAAAGCGTCATGACATGAAACATAAATGATAGTGCAATGTCTGCAATAACAAGTGGTAATAATACTTAGTTAATAAACTGTAAGGATGACGATAGTAATTGATCACACTGTCCATGTTATGTCTGCCAATGAATAGCTAAGGGCAATGCTGGATGTTGATTGGTTTATATACATAAAGGGGAGGAGCTGCATAAGCACTTACATGTATATCAGCTGAGATTTAGCCATTGAACCCTTCAATCAACCATACATATGCATTATCAATGACTTAGGTTTATTTGAAGCTATGAGTCAGTGCATGGGATAAACTAACTGATCTATTGATCAGCCATACTGGTTGAACTGGCTTCAGTTGATCCGAAGCCACCAATTCACTTGTATTGTGGTAGACACAGTTAACTTGACTTAGGATAATCACGCTCTACCTAACCGTTCAGGCTAGTTCTACACCAGTCGAGCGACTCTTTAGTGTGGCGGGCAAGGTCTTTCGTCCAGACAGGTGTAGGCTGACAGATCAGAAGTTTGAACGCACTATGTTTGTTCAGTGCAACAAGAAATAAATAAGTATTTCATTTCATGATTTGATGCAAAATGCCAGTATTGTATGCCTTCAATTAAATAATGAGTACCGTTTATTTTTTTTCAAAGTACGTGTACTTATACTTGCCTACATTTTTTAGACGAGTACTTGGACTTGTACTTTGACTTGGCAAAATCTAAAGTACTTGTACTTAAGTACATTGCCCACGTACTTGACCCATCCCTGACTCCCTACGTCATCATATGTGACGTAGGTCCTACATTAGTCAAGTGACAATCGCGTATTCCAACGCATGCCCAGTGGCCTTCGAAAATGTTCTTGAAAATGTCCCAAGTTCTGGTTGATGCACTAACATCCGTCCGTCAGAGTTCTTCTCTTTGTCCGGAAGAGTCCAGCATCCATATTCTTTGAGACAGACATTGTTTTCAGACAAGTAAAGCGTTCATGTTGGGATCGGACGCAACGAGGACCAAGTTGTTGCAAGCACAGATTATGATTGATTTATTTATCGCATAAATAATCATGATTTAAAAGGGCAGTTTTTATCTTGTTACGATTACATCTGTACCTGTAGTCTATATAAAGGCTTTAATTATTCGAGCAGTTGTGTGAGAAACAAAACTATCCTTTTCTATTGCGCATATTTATAGTGTACGGATGGATGTGTACACGTCGTGTTTGGTTTGTGTGTGGATGTATGTGTACGTGTCGTGTTTGGTTTGTGTGTGGATGTATGTGTACGTGTCGTGTTTGGTTTGTGTGTGGATGTATGTGTACATGTCGTGTTTGGTTTATGTGTGGATGTATGTGTTCGTGTCGTGTTTGGTTTGTGTGTGGATGGATGTGTACGTGTCGTGTTTGGTTTGTGTGTGAATGGATGTATACGTGTCGTGTTTGGTTTGTGTGTGGATGGATGTGAGGAGTGGTTTCAACTGGAAAGAAAGGTCTATTCTATGCTACAACAATTTACTGCGGAAACATTTTCCAGTAAATTGCATTTTACTGGAGGTAAAAACAATTAACGATGGCTCCGTGATGGCCCTCTAGTAGCAATTTCCAGCTACGTGTTGTGTTATCCAGGTATTAACACGATCAACAATTCAGGCCAAATTCCATACAAAAACATTTGTAGAACCATTTTCTTACAACTCAAGGCTCCCTCCGCAATCTATGTTCGTCTCTTTTCAGAGTTACTTCACAAAAAAATCGAACCTATATAGTATCCAGTACGGCTTGTTAGCTTGTTTGTGCACATATGTTACTGGGTTTTGATGAAATCATCGGCAAACTATTAAATTATATTTGACTTGGCCGAGTCGAAATTCGGCGTAAAAGGATAAAATTGGTCCCACCTCTATATATCATATTCGTACTTTGTTAGTTACAAAGGTCGACAACGTTGACACTCTGGTAAAATGACGACTGCGTTTGTCCGAAACACAGTTGCGAGAGAACGGTTTCTTGACCTGTATCGATAATACAAATGTCAATAAATGCGTTTTCTGTGCGTCGCGTGTCACATTTATTTAAGATAGTAGCGCTCATTTTAACATGATTTAAAAAGATTTAATAAGATTGCCATCTAAACTACAAGTTATATATGGCAAGTGGATAAGGAAACCATCGGCTTATCGAGAGTCCAACAATGTGTTAATCTATGTATAGCCAGCCTTTTCAGATATATGTCAATTTTATTCTTAAACATATTCATACTGTTAAACATTCACACACTCATTTGACAGTTTGTTCCATTCATTTATCGTCCTCCGTGAAAATGACTTTCTCATAGTCGGCCTACATCCTTCAAGCAAACGAAAACGTGGCATAGCTCCAAGACTAGATGGCATTCCCATTGAAGTGTGGCGACCACCCAAGTTAAAGAAATATTTACTGAAGTTCTGCACCGAAACAACTTAGGGAATAGACAACCAGAATGGGGGATCTCGGCTATCTTACCAATACATAATAATAAGACGTGACACTTCGTGAAAACTATCTTCGAATAAGTCTAACACAGACCGCTGCAAAGGTTTACAATTGTCTCCTGCTTAACATAATTCTCCCTGAGATAGACAATATCTTACGCCCAAAGCCTAACGGATTAAGACCTCTACGATCTAAATCTTCGCAGATTATTGCACTTAGACTTATCATCGAGCAAACAAGAAATCACCAGAACAGACTGCCATTATTTGCATCGACTTCAAGAAAGCCGTTGACGATTTGGAAGAATTCCGGATTCTTCATGAGCATAGCATCCCGGAGAAGATCGTCAAAGTAATACATATAATATATGAAAGCACCTCTGCAGTCGTACTCACTCCCGAAGGGAAAACTACACATGTCAAGAATAACGCAGGAGTTCTCCAAGGAGACTTACGCTCTGCGAACTGTGATTGATGACATAGAAGGACTAACTCTCACCAGACTCCGAAGCACCATATATCCAGCCTGCCACCTTTCTTATCTGGATTATGTTGATTACATCGCTTTGTTCGCTGATACGATAAAAGAAGCAAAACATTTACTTAAAGAAATGGACAGTGCTTTCAAATCTACTAGACTATTTCTCAATCCCAGCAAAACAAAGTACATGTATATCAACCCGTCTGCCAGTGATAGTGTATATTCGTCTGATGGGAGTCAATTGAGAAGTAGATAATTTCCAATTTCTCGGATCCTACATAAACCCACAACATGGCATCAGGTGTAGAAAAGCTCAGGCATGGGCAACATTTCACGCCTTTGACAAGGTTTGCAGAGCGCCCATCTGCAGACTCAACGAACGGTAGATTTTCAGGACGAAGGTCGAACCGATCCTGATATATGGATGCGACTCAAACAAATTGTAGAAAATGCACTTGATGGCACCTGCACAAGAATGCTGCGGAAAACCGTAGACGTGTCGTGGTGCAATCACACGACCGACCAAGAACGGTACGGCTCCCTCCCACGGATCACCACCATCGTGATACAACGGCGTCTTCATTATGATGCGTCATGACGAAGCAGCCAACACTGTTCTGCTCTGGAAACCCTTTGGTCTTCAGAGAAGAGATCGACCAACAAAAACTCTGCAAAACAACACAGAGAAAGACACGAAACTCAGCAGGACAAATTTACTAACCGCAATGAAGAAATTAAATCACTGGAATTAAATCATCAAGTCCCACGTTAAGTGGACGACAACCTACATAGTTCCTTAACTAATGCTGCTTTGCGCAATCTGATTCTACTGCATTCTTTAAGTTTTAATAACATATTTCTATCCTAACTGTTGTTTCCATGTTCTATATGTATGCATTTACATTTTCCAAAAATTGAATAACATTTGCCATTCTCAGGCCATTTCTGAATACTTTTGTGTTTTTTTGGGAATATCAGTACTTTGCTTGAAATACCCATCTTCAAAATTATTTATTTATATACAAATAAGATTAATACAGGTCATAATACTGATCCCTGTGGAGCTTAACTGAAAACTATTTTCCAGTTTGAAATCTCCATATCTACCATTACGTTCTGTCTGATGTATCCTCCTCAAATGTAGTAAATGGAACTGATAGCGAGCTGATATCTTTTGCAGTAAAAGCTGAGCTGAAGTATTCCTGACCTTTGTCATTTGAAACCCATCTGACGTTATGTTTCCCATGTTGTTTTCCAGTGGCCCGACCTATCTCGAATTTCCTGTTTACTCCATACATAAGCATAGAAAGTCTTGCTGTCACTTTGTTATATTCCGTGTCAGTTTTTACTCAAAGGTTCGTTTGGATTTTCTAGTTTCAGTTATAGCTAGGTTAAGGGCCTGTTTGTTGGGTGTGTAGTCTTTTACATTTCCAGTGTGTTTATATACCAGACTCAGCATTTGTGCGCGCGCACTTTTGACAGGGGTTTCTTCCTTGACCTTTCCCCATGCTTTTTAGGGGAACAAATCTTTCAATAATGTCCTCAATCTTATCTTTTAAAAGGCCCAGCATTCTGCTGCTGTTTTGTTCTTCAGTAAGTTTTTTTCAATCTGTATCTGCTAAACATGTTTTCATCTCTTTTTATTTGCCTTTGTCTAAGTTTCTACTCCATTGCTTTTTATATGTATTCCCTGTTTTTAGTTTTATTTTAAACGGGAACTGGTCACGATCACTGGAACACAAAGGTTAATGTTCTTTAACATTGTCAACTACGACGACATAACTGAATGCACACTTATCACCTCTGGTTTGTTGCGAAACACGTTGAGTGAGGAAACAATCCTTTGTTACAAGTATGAAATGTTGGTCATCATCCTATGCACTCTCTATTTATGTGCATTATGCATGACCTTGGTTAAAATCATCCACTTTAAGACACTCGCCCTTGTTCACCTCCGATATAACGTTTTGTAGTTTTACATCTTCCTCTTGTTCCATGCTAGGACTAGGATAAACTACTCCTATTGTTAATGTTAATTTCCTATTAGCTTAATTGATTAAGTGACAAAGGCGTTGGTGATATGTGTACATGAATCGGTAGGTTTACTTAGACATTAGTCGAGATAGTTTACTAGGTTGGCTAATGCGGATGTTTGATCGATCGAGTCATTCAGCGTGGTCGTGCAAGTGGCTACTGGTGTTAGTCCTCGTGTTCAAAAGATCTCACGCCGGAAAAACAGCATTAGTGTTTGCAAGCATAGTCAACGTTTCATACATTCCGGCTTCAGCACAAACATATATATGTTGATTTTTCTGTCATCATCAGAACTGTAAACGGTAAATCTGTTTCTTTTGTGATTTTAAGAAATTCGTAGGGTATTCCATTCAGACAAGCAACATAATAATTTTTATTTTGGGGTTGCATTATCAAAATATTACAGTAATGCCAGATTTGTTTTATTTTCTCGTTAAGGGCAACATTTCCTAATACAGTCGAACCTCGCTTTAACGTCACTCCCATAATACAGCCATTTCATGATTATGGACATCTGGCGTTAGGCTTGGCTCACCGATATAGGCTTTGGAGTATATACATTCTTACATTGTAAAGCCAGAATCGTCTCCAACTCCAACATATAGGGGACGACAGTGTTAGTTGACCATTTTCTATTTTATATCTAGGGCATCATCATATTCATAAGCCAAAATTGTTTCTACTCACATAAACTATGATTATTAGTATATAATGATATACCAAGATAAGACATCTAGTATGCAAGGATACGTATGTGTAGCTGATTGAAACATTGTTGTTAAGCTGTTAAACATTTGGGCCGCGGTAAGTTGAACCACAGTGTTGCGTAAGTTGGGTAAATGCATTATTTGTACAATTTATGTAGGCCTTGTAATAAAATTTGGAAATAAATTCAGCCAACACAACTACCCAATGGGTACACCATATCTCTGGCAAGTCTACACACTTAGTAAATAAGTCGACGCAGTTAATTAATAAATTATAGACGCATACATACATACATACATACATACATACATACATACATACATACATACATAAATACATACATACATACATACATACATACATTGTATCTCAGTACCTGTTACGTGTTCTTCCTATCGTCGTTGTTTGGTTTCTCTGATCTACCGAAAATCGAAACTAATAGACCTTCTTTCACGTAGTCCGTTTTTCTCTTGTAGGATATCCCTATTCGCCGGATGACCTTCTTGTTCGGCGCCTGCGCAGCTTCACGTCACTCAGCGAACGACAGTTGTTCATGTGCATATACTGCACGAAGAACGCGCATGTCTGCGACCCACTTACGGCATGCTACCCACAATATGGATGATGACGTAATCATTGGATCAGCATAGGAACGTCATGGGGACCGCTATGCATATCATAAACGTTCGTGCGTATCAAGATGGGTATATCCATGAACAACGACAACTCTGGAGTGTTTCTCGTGTATGTTATTATTTGCTAATGTTTAGAAGCAAAAGTAAAGCAGAGCAACGTACGGCCACTGTGCGGAAAGTGTGTAGTTATTGTCCACGATTCGTTCGTTAAATGTGTCTAAATCTAAAAGTAACGCAAAGTGAACACCGGGGAATATATGCTTAATTAAAGCGTTTACATGCTATATGCTAAATACGTCGAAATGGCTTGCAGTTTAAGGAAAACAAAACAAAAGGTGACTGACGATTTCAGTTGACAAATTGGCCAAATGTAGCGTGTCGTAATAAAACATCTGGAGTAGCTTATTAAAGCTACGCGTCGTCAATAACACGAATGAATTCACGATATACCGGAACAACGTTATTGTACGAGCCAGCTGGATTCGTGGTTTATAATTCGCCTGATTCGTCCACATGAGTGCTCTCGCGTCATTGACATTGGCAAACGTCGATGCATTCGGTCATGTAATATGGATATTTAAGAAAGAACTCCACCTGTGGCGTTTTGATGAACCAGTGGTGATATTAGTATAACCCCGGGGATCCGCACGTACAATCGTCGTACAGACGTCGTACAGACGTCGTACAGACGTCGTACAGACGTCGTACAAACGTCGTACAGACGTCGTACAGACGTCGTACTGAACGTCGTGCTGAACTTTTGCCGTGTCATCCAATCACGTGGGTTATTAGGAATTATCTCAGCAAGCGCAGCTCGCATTGACGCAACAGCACGGATTGTATATTGCTAATTAACACATTATCCATGATACTTTAAACACGCACGCACGCACACACACACACACACACACACACACATACGTGCATACATCCATGCATTACATGTATGCATAACATCAATAATGTCGGTGAAACGCAGTTTGACGTAAAACTGAATCATGTTATATCACTCGCATTTACAAGATTATTGTTAACAATTTAATATTGTCCAAGGCATCCACCATGGGTTGATGTTCATTACTGGTGATACGAGGATGTGTCTAATGCAAATCGTTTGTTCCTACAGCCTGTCTGAAATGATTAGGCTTCACTGTACTAGCTGGTGTCTGTATATTAGGTGTCAAATGCTTTTAATTTAACCAAGACATACCCGGCACACGCATTGATATAAAATAATAACAGGGCTTAATAAATCAGCTAGTGTGTTTTACGTTGGCGACATGAACAGTCTAACAAAACACCGTGCTGCGAATACTAGGCAAAGACAGTGGACACTTCCATATAACATAGCTTGTATTGCTAGGCCGCAAATAGCGTTGGGTCGCCTTGACATGAGAAAACAAGCAAGATCAATGACCAAACCTGTAGGCAGTGATAGTTCCAACCTGGTGGCACTGTGGTATCAAAGTGCACTGTGGTATCAATGTGCACTGTGGTATCAAAGTGCACTGTGGTATCAATGTGCACTGTTATCGAATCGGTATATTGCTGAGTTATCCAGGACGACGAATTAAAATTGTATATTAAATAATAGGTCAGTAGTTGAGTTGCAAATATCAGTGTTGAAATCTCAATGCTCCAGTTTGTCGCGTTGTCTGTGCACGAGGCAAACAGTATGTTCGATGGACCGTGGATGTTGTTAACAAATTTGTTTCTTCTCAATAAAATTGTTGACTTTGTGTACCTTTTGTGTTTTTATCGACATCAGTACTTGGAGTCGTCGTAAGCCAGTGTTGGTGCACAGTCACCATTGGTAGTTCATGGCGAACCCGCACGGAATTGGAATTTGTCCTATGCTAGCCATACCAATATCTCCTTCATGTTTTGTCAATTTAACCACATCTCCTGATTCTCCTTCTTTTTCAAATACAGTCAAGTCTGTCTTAAGCGACCTCAATAGATGGTCGAAAAGAGGTATCTTAATACAAGTGGTCTCTCAATAGAGGTAGTCTCTTCGGGAGGGATTGACTGACATATGATCTTAGGTGGTCGCTTGAGCAAGTTTGACTGTAACCTCCTTATATGTAACCAGTTCCACGTTGACTATTAAAAGTGGCTATATAATACATAACATGACATCATTGAAACCTTTGTTTTTCAAACACTTGGAGGGTTACTTGCTTTACACACGTCCTCCTTCCTTTGCTTAATCTCCAGCAATCTCCTCGTAATTTTTCAACTTAGCACCTCTGGAACAGTAATGATGCATCCGATAGTCAAATAGTCATACAGAGGTGTTTTCAAACGGTCATGCCAAACACACTGTTAAACGACATACTGTGGATAATTAATTTAACGACGGGTTGAAGCCTTTTCCAAGTCAAACGCTCGCTTTCACCATTTATTACTTCAACGTCCTTTACCGTGTGACCGCGCCATCCGTGTTAATATTACAACTAATTGGCAGTAATGGCAGTATTGGCGGTCAAATTATCTGCGTTGGGCGTCATTTCCGCCAGTAGTCAAATATCGGAAGTGACTGACCGACGCCCCTTGCCCCCGTGAGGATTGTCAACTATTTGCTCTGCCGTCGGTGATTGTAGACACACTGAATTCAGAACATGGAAAACAATTCTTCACAATCACCATATTGATTCAGCATATCACCTTTGACATCTAGACATATCGGCAAAATATTAGATCGATATACTTTGACGAGGTTACGGAATATCAATGCAGCCATTAAGTACGTGTCTTCAAATATCCCTTATAACAAATAATATCTACTTGAAAGAACCGAACTATTAGCATCAACCCTGGTAGATTGTTAAACTCTGAACCATTCGACCAACGTAGTCATCACTCAGACTTGACGAGAATATATGAAGTACAAAATGTGCTAAGTGGTAAATTGAAGTGCGCTTGCGCAAGAATGTAATTAGTATGGAAGCATAGAAATGACACAGGCACTGTTAGAATGTTTGTAATAGTTATGTCAGCTGCTAAACAACGCAAGTGCACTTGTTAATAAAGTGTTTAACAGTACATTTCGAGTCAGTGTCATTGTACTTTGAAGGAGAGGGTCAACACAATGATGTATCCATGACAACGACAGGAACACAAATAGTTAACAAATTGTATCAGCAAAGAATATATCTTACCAACAGTAACTCTTACCTATTAAACAGACGTCAGAACGATAGCATCAGTGGGCCGGCTTAAGCCTTGCATGTTCGACATCAGAAAGTGTCGCATGTACTCCAGCCGATACGTCGAGAAATATGGCTGAATTGAGCGTTTTATGATAAAACCATGAAACTTGGTTCACACTTAGACCATGCATAACAATATTTGACTTTTTAAAGATGGTCGTGGAAGCTACTGTTTCCCATATCTTGACAACTACGCCACATAGAGCCGCAGGTTTTGTGTCAAAATATAGGTCTTAGAGATCAACGATTACATATATTTTACATTTGACCTTCTCCGACATTCATATGTGCCGTTTTTAAAGATGGCGCCCTTCAAAACCAATGTTGTCGATATATTAAGAACTACATCATATCCGCCATTTTAAAATATGGCTGTCGTCAAAACCAATGTAACCACATCTTAACAACTACGTCACCCAGAGCCGCAATTTTTGTGTCAATATGTTGGATTGGGAGCATCGATTTCAAATATTTTACATTTGACCTTCACCGACATTCATATGCGCCCTTTTAAAGCCATTTTTTCTGATATATCAAGAACTACATTAACTAGAGCCGCAGCTTTGGGGTATAGGTTTTCTGTGGTAAAGATTTCAAATATTTTACTTTTGACCTTCTCCGACATTCATATTAAAGATGACGGCCATGAAAACGAATTTCCCCACATTTGTGCGACACATATGTCAAGAAACAGCCTTTGCAAGAGAAGACAGGAGCTCAACGCCAAGTGTCTTCAACGAAGAATGACGGTTCCATCTTCTCTAGGCTGTACATTGGCTGCCAGGTTGTCAAGCATGGGAAAGCTGAGACTTGGAAGATCTGGTTCCAGCACAAGAGAGCGCCCATAAACCATCATCCTCTGTGGGACATCAGCAGTCAACATGCTGAGACCGGAAGGAACCAAGACTTTCTGTGAATATGCAAAGCAAGTCTTCCTTCCCTATATTCATATAAACTGCAGAAAACAAGGGAGTAGATATCCTGTGATGTGAGCTTCCCCGAAGGCTTGAAGGCGCACACGGGGAGCTAGAGAGGAAAAGGAATCAATTAGGGCTCTGTGTGACGTAGTTGCTAAGATATGGGTAAATTTTTTTTTACAAATGGCGCGTATGAATATCGGACAAGTTCAAATGCTCCAGAGGTCGGCCTCGGCGCTGCAGCCACACTTTAATACGACTCCGGTACCCATCTAATAACTTACTCCATATTAATGATATCGTCCCACTATATTAATGATATTATGTTTTTGTTTACCTATGTATATTACCAATACGTGTAGGTTTAGTCAGCGCAGCAAAGTAACGTCCCGTTGTATTGGAATGTGATATTGGCATGATTACCTCTAAAGAAACTTGTTTGATGTCCGTTCCGAATATCTAGGCCTCGTTACACGGCGTATTTCAGCCGACTGAACAAACAACAGTCACGTTTCTTAATTGATCACAAATTATATTTCTTTGATGTTTCAATATTCTTATTTGGTAAAATATGTAATATATTATGTATAAATTTAACTTAGTACGTGATTCAATACAACTATGAAATAACATGCGCGCAGTAACTGCAGCATGGCTTATTGCTTTCCACATACGTTGAGTTGATTGGTTGGTGGAATAATCGATCACTGTTTCTCTGTACATTTAGCGTGATCATATACCGTAGTATTGCCTTGTTTTCGTTTTAGATTGCAAGATTAAATCGTCTTAGTTGCTGAAGGGCATTAGCCAGCCACGCACTGACTCCATAAAGACTTGTATTTATAAAAGATAAACAAGAAACACATTTTATTCACTGAGTTCTTTATATAACATAATATCAGATCCATACATAACTGCATTTCCTAAAATCAGGCGATGTTACACACCCGTTCTCTTCCTATCAATAGTTGTGACATTATTCAACAAGTGGGCACGTTATTTGTTCGCAAGCTTCGGTCGAGTTTCGACATCGAACAAAACACGTGTAACAATATATAAATAAAATAATTACTGAAACTTTGCAGTTTGAAAGCGCCATGCCGATGTGAATTTCGACAGTGTTCTCTTGTACAATGTAATATTAATAGATTGCTACCTACGCAGATATTAATAATATATACAACGGCAGTGTGTGCATTGGTCGCTACATCCTGCCGAGCGCTCGAAGTTTGCATGCTCTAGACATTAGTCCTTGTTACGGTATTTTGGATTGTTCTTGTCTGTAGAACGTTATTGTTCGTATTGCCGAAAGACTCGATACAAAGTCTACCAAACATCGACTTCGGTGCTTGTTTGTGAAATGAAGAGCGTGATTAGTGTTTACAAACTCAAATTGTTGTCCGTAGTTGTCGTAATCATATTATGTGTACTCTCTATCTCAAGACATCGATTTGCCTAACGAGCAGTAGGCACATTTACATCCAGGTTCTAGGCTACACATAGCTGTGGTTTTTACATAAATCGCAAGTGCTTCTCTCGCAATCGACATCCGATTAGCGGTGGCGTGAAGTAAAGTGAAACTAATCAACCAGGCATTCAATACTGACGCGAGAACCGCTGAAAAGGTAAAGGTAAAGTCATCCCCCAGGCATTACGCCTTAGGAAGCCATGAAGGCTTATATGGCCAGTGCTTAAACCTGGTTTCTATAGTACGAAATAACTTAGAGCGCAGTTACACTGACTCTCCTGGACGGGACACTAGTCCATCGCAGGTACCTTCCAAACAGTGTTTGTACTCATTTACAGCTGAGTAGACTGAGGCAAAGTAGGGTAAACGAAATTGCCTAAGCTTCGAAAACGAACCGTGCCCAGTGTGGGTCTTGAACTCACAACCCTTGAATTTAGAATCCAACACCTTAACCACTAGGCCACGGCTGCCCCCTCAAACCGCTGAACCATGCCTAAACTGGAATGACCAACGAAAAAATATTCTGACACAGCCGTTCGCCGTTCGATTACAAGGGGATGCATATCGCAAATGTCCAATTTTACGTCTTGCTGTCAACGAATAGTTCCGTCGTGATCGCACATGTTCGAATAAGAAATCGTAACTGCACCTGGAGTTGGATGGCGTGTACTGAATGCACTTGTAACAAACATTGCAAACTCGACTTCACACGTGAACGCGACGTAACTGCACCCTGGAGTTGGATGGCGTGTACTGAATGCACTTGTAACAAACATTGCAAACTCGACTTCACAAGTGAACGCGACGTAACGTAGGGGAGACTGGGGAGGGTTGACACAATGTTAACTTAAATTCACTTGTACTTAATGTGACGTAGATAAGGTACATCAACTTGGTATACGTAAGTTCCCTATTCCATCATGTATTATCAGACATATTCAGCGATTTCATAACTATTATAGTATTTATCTATCAAACATAATAATCACAGTTGTGGCATCTATAATACCAATCATAACCAATGCATTCTTCGTGCGACCGGTTACTAAACGCAGTTTATTGGACCAATTTCTCCCCGGACCAATTTTTATGTCAACTATCGCCGTGGGACTGGGCGTCGTCGGTGGACAGAACTTCACCGATGGGTCAGACTTCATTACTGGCTCGGGCGACATCTTGCGTGACTTTGGGGTTTGGCCTGTCAGTTACATACCAAATCCCTATGGTAACGCATGACAAAAACATGCGAAATCGCCCCGACCTGGTCAGCCGTTTTTTGCATGAAACAACAAATAAAATATAATTAAGTTCCTTTCGACGTATGCCCAAATGTTATACCTTCATCATGTTGTCGTACACAGTACATGATCAATACATACCCATAGTGTAGAAGACATTTATCATATTTCAATTGTATTACTCAACGTTGTAAACACGTTAAGAGCCCTAATACCTTCTGCGTAGCTTCGTCTTTGTGGCTGAAATGTTCTAGTACTGTATGTAATGCTACAGGTGTTGGATTGGCTTAACCGCAGTAGAATTAGTGCATTATTTTTCCAACGGATCGGAAAACTCAACCCGCCCCATGCGCCAACACCCCCGGTCTCCCTTAATATTTAAGCAGATTATCAGCGCGCCATGGAGCTGATAATGCTGGCTGCCACCGCCACACCTTATGGAGGACATTACTTAACCATCAGTGACCAGCTTGGTTCAGCGTTAAGCTGTCTGTCGTCTCCCACACTGAGCTGTCAAATGCACAGGCTCACGGGTGTTCTCGCGATACTTCGACGAAGTTCGCGGTCAATTTTTCTGTTTCCGCCAGACACGGCTGTCGCTCAGTGACGAACGTATGTTGCAACAAGTTGGATGCGTTCGGGCGCTTGACCTTGTCCCTGAAAAACACAACAACAGACAATTATTTAATTCACCATAACGAACAACGCACTACGCACAACAGCGACTAACTACATAATGGCCCACGTTATTATTACGAAGGTTCACAAATCCGAATGTTCACAACAGTGTCTATAGTCTTGAACAATTTGCGTTACTTGTACTTCTTGAAATAAACCAAACCTTGCATGCACGTTATCATGTCATATTGGGTAGTGTGGGGTAAAGCGCACACCTTTAGAGGCAACAACGATTTGGCCTACTTATTTTCATTTCAGGCGGAACCGGTTAACACAGTCACGTAGAGTCATACACACACCTCTTATCTAAAGAATTGCAGACCCTTAGTAGTAACACAACAAACACATGTATACAACAAGCTGTCCTGTTGTGATCTACAGAGGAGTGCGCTTTGCCCCGCATTCAACTGGCAATTGGAATTACAACAATACTGTGTGCAATATTATTTCCCATATGAACCAATGACACATACTATGACAATACACAGGTGACATCTAGACAGCCGTTTTTTCACATTAAATTGTTTAGTTAAAGCACTTATGCTATGGATCCGTTTAGAGTTATTGATTTTGTTTAATAATATGAGTAAAAACATCTAAATTGATGTCACTTTCTTGGCGTGGTGTTTTTGTAAAGTTGAATGTGCCCAAATTGGTTTGGCATAATTTTGCAACGTTTGGTTGGAAGATTGCGCCAATGGAATTGACATATGTTGAAGCAGGAGCCCATAATACAGTATTACAACATTACAAAGAGAGTAAATGACATTATTCAGTAGCCTCGTTTTGCTGAATTATTATCTTTGACAGGACAAACTGTTTACGAACACGACTGATGTCACCACCCGTGGCGTATGTAGGGCCACATTTGATCTGTTCGTGAATAGTTCGCTGTGCCACTATAAATGGTAGCACGACAAACCAATGGTTGAGAAAACGTGAAAACGCTCAGAAAACGTCGTCCTCGAAATAACGTTTGACCATCAAAGAGCACTTAGGAAATGTAATTATAAGCAACCAGCGGCGACCGGTCCACAGCGATTTAAAGCTAAGTGACCGTATGTAAGTCTAAGTTCTACATTCTTGTGATATCATTGGTTAACACAGCAACTGACCAATACACGTTTCAATGGGTCTATGTACCAAGGTTACTGATGTACTGCCCCTGGCTCGGGGGGATGTCACTGGTGGGTTGCGCTCGTAGGCTCGAAGACGTGTGACGTTTCAATAGTACATTTACAGCGCAGCTAACCGGGATAGTACTAGCGGCCACCAAAAGTGGTCGGATAATATGTTTGTTGATAGGACAATTGCGCGAGGTGACGGAGAAACGTCCATCGCATGTCGATCTAGTGGCTTTGTCATCAATCAAGCAAGACACCAATTTGGCGGGGTTGCGCCTCAGACTCTGCCTGTAAGTTATATATGCTACGATCACAGGATATCGCCGCCGACCGGGGAAGTACGCACTTAGTCACGTGTTATCAGAGTGCGGTTGTTGATCCGATACGTGTTATTGCCGCGTGTCGATTGAAAGCGACAAAACCAACGTGCGACAGACGGCAATCATCGGTTCATTTCCATTAGCTGATCGATTCGGTCATCTCGACAATTGACAATATGACATTAACTCGGGTATAAATAGGGGCTCATTTGGAATGGTGCCAGCATTGATCAGTCGCGTTGACATATAGGACGCGAGCCTCGACCGACATTCCAGCGACACAATCCACCATCCAAACGGCCGGGAATCACCATTTAGCAATTACAGCGCTGTCCATATTCATAACACACTACAAGGATATGAGTAATAGAAACGTTCACTATGTGTTCCCCAAGTTTCTTGTTCTTGCATTTATGACGTGGCGGCAACATATTTCCACCCTCTTTGTCAGGATCTGTGGAACCTGCAATCACCTACTCCGAAAGGCTGTTGATTATCCCTACCACACCATGGGAAAAATGGGGATTAATATCTCAACCGACGGCCTGGTGACAAGATGTTACAGAAGAACTACTGCAACTCGCAGGCCAGTCTGCCGGGGCTACAGGTGCTCCATACAGCCGGTGGCTGACCAAATGCTAGGGAAAGGCAGATGATGAATGCATCAGTCAATCGAGAGGACCGGGGTTCGAAGTAACCTGCTGCCGGGGTTCGAGTTCACCTGCTGCCGGGGTTCGAGTTCACCTGCTGCCGGGGTTCGAGTTCACCTGCTGCCGGGGTTCGAGTTCACCTGCTGTCGTTTTGAAGCCTGCGCAAACTCTTTCACTCCGCTTTGCCTGAGTTATTCGTATAAGACACTACACGCTGTTGGTCTCTTCTATCTGGTGTATATGCCCGGGGAAATAAAACTTGCACTGCCTCAATTGTGTGTAGGATGAGCCCTGCATTAGCAGCAGTCAAAACTAGCTGTGATAACGGAACAAAGCGCCCCTAGCGGATATCTGCACTATGCTACTGGTCATTTTCATTATCATTACCAGGACCAGGGCATAAGTCGTGCGACTGACAGAGAAGCACGGTAGCGCGTGGGAGTATTTATTATGAATTATCCGCTATCGAAACACATGAACATGTTCATATTGGCTTAGATAATAGTGACCACAAACTCGTGTTAACCACATCATCGATAAAACATTTACAGTTCTGTTAGGGCTGCAACGTAAATTAGCACATGTTATATAAGTAAGACATATTCTCCTACACATTGCTTCAGATTGGGATCCTCAGACAAAGACAATATCGAACAGCTAGAGAAGCCGCGTTGTACACAATCACGAGTGAACACCTCGTACAATACCTAGCCTGTTGAATGGGAATAAGCTTGACATTCTATATCCAAGAAGAAAATTCCAATATTATGTATGATTGTGAAGATCGTAAATAATCAAGCTGACATTACCCAGGTACTAACGCAGAGATGTCGTGACAGCCGTCAACATATATAAATAATATATTATTCTACCGAATAAATGGGTATACCTACTACTATAAGGAAGAGAAAAGTTAACGTAGAGAAGGCCGAACACGAGTAAATTCCTACAATTACTTTGCAGCATTGTAACTTCATGTTTTATTTTAGGACCACAACTATTTATCATCTACATGAACGACATTTGTAATGTTTCGA
Source organism: Lamellibrachia satsuma (assembly GCA_033239005.1). NCBI lineage: Eukaryota > Metazoa > Annelida > Polychaeta > Sabellida > Siboglinidae > Lamellibrachia > Lamellibrachia satsuma. Next base: position 2,881,339 of record BSQZ01000001.1, on the reverse strand, counting down.
AGGTATTTAAGTTAATTTTATTTGCTGATGACACACACTTATTTCACTGTGATAGTAATTTAAAAGAACGTATCCGAAGGACTAACACGGAGTTGGATAAGCTGGATGTATGGTTTGCTGTAAATAGGTTATCAATAAAGGCTACAAAAAAAATTACACAATGTTTGGAAATCGCAAACTGAATACAAGCATCTCATAGAGATCAACAAAGAAGCACTTGATATGGTTTAAGTCACTAAGTTTTTAGGTATTTTGGCTGATGACAAGTTAACGTGGAAAAATCACATTTCCGCAGTAGAATCTAAACTGTCAAAGGGTTGTGCAATTATGTACAGAGCCAGTATCATGATTGACAGCTGTGGCTCGAATGTAATATACCACTCACTCTTTTTGCCTTATATTATGTACTGTGCTGAAATATGAGGCAAAACTTATGCTACAAATATTGAGTGTTTAGTCTTGTTACGGAAAATGATGGTAAGGTTACTTTGTGGCGCTAAAAGGTTGGATCACACATCTAGACTATTTTATAATCTTCGCATTCTTAAAGTACCAGATATTGTGGAGTTTGTATATTGTATTTTTATGTTTAAGGCATGTCACAATCTGTTGCCAACGTATGTACAACAGTTTTCAGTCAGCACGAATATGATTATGCAACCCGACAAAGTTACACATTTACTCAAACGTTTGCATGTACTAATATGGAATGTTCTTGATAGTTCACGATTGTTTTGTCGGAATGTTCATCTTTTCCCAAAAAAATTATAAAGCTAAATTTTTTAATAGCTATGTATCTGATATGTAACTATTTATGGTGAAAAAAATTACTACTCGGAGTTATGGTTATAAAATAATACTTTTGGTATAAATTTATTGAGGTGGTTTACTTGTTTTTGTTAAATTGACTGGAAATTCAAATTGGTTTGGGACGTAAGTAAAGTTACTACTTCACGTTCGGCCTGCCATAAATGGACATTAAGTCTGATGTACCATGTTTTGAAAACACAACAATCTGTCACATGCGTACAATTATATACTGTATTTTATTTAGTACTATGTATTTTTATTTGTAATAGGGCAAGTAACATAAGTATTACACTTCTTCTTGCTCTTTTTTCGAAAATTTTATAGCCATGTAATGTTGTTCTATTATGTTTGTCTATTATTGCTGTTGAAAAATTAAGATTCATTCCAGACAGCAGATGTGATCAAGAAATTAAAGAGATAATTGCAATAGCAAAGAAAACATTACAGGACAGATCAAGCATTCTGAAGAATATAAATATAGCAATGCAGACTTGGATACGAGTCACCGGGAATTATGTGTGGTCAACACTGTTATATGAGACTGAAACCTGGACAATAAATAAGCACGTGGAGGACAGATTAGCAACAAAATGATGGAGAATACAAGTGATTTCTTTCGACACAATACAGGACAGACGAAAAGGTTTTATAAAGAGCAAATCAACAAAGACAATGACTGAAAACGTTACGAAAAAGAGATGCTATATATATTGAGACATATATTGAGAAAAAATCGAAGGACGCAAAGCTAGAGGCAGGCAAAGAACAACATTTTAATCGGCTCCCAGCCGCCGGTACGCCGTACTTTGTTTCTCCGAAAGTATTGAAATTAAAGTTAGTCGGTTACTACGCGTTGTATTTCCAATGCCGGAAGACGAATGCACTACTACTGGAAGACGAATGCACTACTACTGGAAGACGAATGCACTACTACTGGAAGACGAATGCACTTACACAGATACGACAAACAATATGTAAATAGTGGGAGGTGTTACTTCCGAGTAGGTTGTACTACTAGGTAACCTGATATAGTGTTAATTCGCGTAGTTACACACAGCGATTTGATACTGCGGGTTGGTACACAACATAAGGTCTGTCTTCGCGTTGGTGCACACGTCGATTTGTTACTTCGCGTTGGTGCACACGTCGATGTGTTACTTCGCGTTGGTGCACATGTCGATGTGTTACTTCGAGTTGGTACGCAGAGCGAGGTGTCTCTTCGAATTAGAACACACATTGAGTTGCTACTTCGCTTCTTCGTGTGAGAACATAGAATCAATGAAGTGTTACGTCGTGTTATAACAGAAAATCAAGTGTTTCTTTGAACACACCATGAAGTGTTTATGCATTTGTATACTTGAGGTGTTACTGTGTGTTAGGACACATAATATGTTATTTCTTTGTGTTAGAACACATAATGAAGTGTTTCTCATTGTTAGAATGCATAATAACGATAATAATAATTAACTTCTATGGCGCCTATATCATCAGGAACCTGAGCTCAGAGGCGCAACAAAACATAATTATTAAGCATAATCGTGAACAGAGACGCGCAAAAATCATTACCAGAACGAGGGACCACCGAAGATTTATGGTGGAAATGCAATGTTAGAACGCAGAATCAAGTATTTTTTCGTGTTAGAATACATAATGAGGTGTTTCTTCGTGTTAGAACACCTTGTAATGTGTTTCTTCGTGTTAGAACACCGAGCAAAGCATTTCTTCGTGTTAGAACAACGATCAAGGTGTTACTTCGCTTTAGCACAAGACATGAGTTGTTTATATGTGTTGGGGCACCGAAAATTATAATAAAGCAGTCATAAGGGCTCGATAAAACTCGACACACGTACCTGACAAGGCAGTGTTGCACGAAGTCCCTGGCCGCCCCGGAGAAGCCGTCTGGGAGCGAGGGAATGTCGACATCGTCACTGCCGATAGCGTATATTGCTGCGACGGGCTCCTTGTCACCCCTGGAGAGAAACGAACAGTACGGAAGATACTTCTCTCGTTAGTCGGGAGTTTGTCTATTTCGGCCCTACATTTGGAACATCATCGGTTTACGCTTAGGATTGATTTAAATCTCCACTTCGCTCCATTGTGTTCAGAGTTTTCTTATCGTAATTCACAGTTCTTCGTGTTAGAACATTGGAACATAGAACAAGGTGATTCGTCATGCTAGAACACGTGGTGGTGAAGTTCGTGCTGTAGTAGCAATACAGTCACTCATAAAGTAACTGGGTACACGTGCACCCGCTACTTACCACGGAGGAGCTCCGTTCAACATTTCAAACACGGTACAGCCGAGGCTCCTGCAATAACACCCACGACACATCGGTTATATGCTTAACAAATATGGAACGCGCAAACAGCAAACATATCGACGATTTACTTAACTTGGTCAGCTGCACATTTTTGTATTATGTAACTCAAGTTGCGGCTAAAGTCTACAGTGCTTATATTCAGAAAAGGATTGTCATCCAAAACTACACATTCCCAATGACAAGTGAACACGTTTGTCAAATATCTGTCGGTGTTTTAAACATATTGACACTGCTGCTGGTGTTTTAAACATTATTGACACTGCAGTCAATAGATAATGACCGTAAAAAAATCTGCTTAAGGCCTTTGGCAGACGTGTAACATACAACTCGTTCAATAAATGAGAGCGATGGTGCATTAGATTGGACGCATGGAGTCGTAGTCATAGTCAAGTCATTCAGCTGGTAAGACCATCAGTACAGTGGGGCAGTGGTAATTATATAGTGTGATCTCGCCTGATGTTATCTTAGTATGAATTTCATGAAAAATTTGACAGTTTTGACAAATGAAACTATATTCGTATACACCTATTCATATGCTTGCCAATAGGATATGGCCATGGTATTTACGTCCAAACTCAACTTATGTAATATATTTTGGACTTCGTTTATTAAACTAGTCTTCTTTCTTGAAATAACACGTTTGTTTGAGACTCTGCGTTGGATCTGTGCATGTCGGTTAACTGGTTAACATTGTCAGCCGTCGGTCAACTGGAGAAATGACCGAATTCTCCCAGTTTTAGAACACATGAGTAAACCACTGGCGTGATATTTTTGATTTTAGCTGCATGTGGTTAGTTGTTATTATCTGTTCTGACTTCTGTTTCGCTTTAAATGTTTACTATATAGTAAAATAAATGCACATATTTATTATACGAGTACATTTCACCGACCGTATACATAAAAACGGGGATTTGTGTTCATTATAACACGAACGCGCCAATTTGATGGAACCACACACCAGATGTCCGACTTCCGCCCATGTCCGCTTTCTTTGATCACTTCCGGTGCCATCCAATATGGCGTGCCCGTGAATGATTTCTGCATGCTGCCTAATCTACTCAACCGCATCATGATCTTCTTTGCGCAGCCGAAGTCTATTAGTTTGATGACGCCATCTGGCGTTAGCATTATATTCCCGCTCTTGATGTCCCTGTGTGTAAAAAACGTATATAAACAAACGTGTCAAGTCAAAACATATGTAATTTAAGTTAGTATATGTCTAACATAATTGCTTCTTATCATTGTGGTGTTAATGGAAAGAAGATGAGGAAGACCAACGCTGCGATGGAAAGACTGTGTGAAACGAGATCTTGAAAGGTCAGGTACGAACGGCCACGAGTGGAAGACCATCGCAGAAGACAGAAGGAGGTGGAGAGAGTTAACAACGAAAGTGAAAGAAGCTACCACGTGACTTGGACCCCACCCCACAAGGGAGCAAGGGGAAGAAGCTACCACGTAACTTGGACCCCACCCCACAAGGGAGCAAGGGGAAGAAGCTACCACGTGACTTGGACCCCACCCCACAAGGGAGCAAGGGGAAGAGGAAGAAGACATTGTGGCGTTAACATTATTTCCATTATCTATTATGTTATCATCCTTTTAATCCTTATCAGCACTAACAGCAATAGCAGTAGCTGTAGCAGTAGCATTAACACACGCACGCACGCACGCACGCACGCACGCACGCACGCACGCACGCACGCACGCACGCACGCACGCACGCACGCACGCACGCACGCACGCACACACACACACACACACACACACACACACACACACACACATCAGCATTAGTAGCAGAAATAATAATAATAATGTTAATATTTTTGTCATGACAATAATAATAATTGTGATAATAACAACACTAATAGCATTACTAAAACTAATAAACACCATAGCAATACTAACAATACTAACGCTATTAATTATAATAACGATAACAACGATAATAAGATTTAACAAGATTTAACAAGATTGCCATCTCGAACAACAAGTTCCAGATGGCAAGTGGACAAGGAAGCCATTGGCTTATCGAGAGTCCAACAATTTTCTCATCTATGTGTAGCCCGCCCTTATCAGATATCTGTCAATTCTATTTTTAAACATATTCACACTACTAGCATTAACACAATCATTTGGCAGTTTGTTCCATTCATTTATCACCCTCTGTGAGAAAGAGTACTTTCTCATGACCAACCTACACTGTTCCTTAACTAATGCTGCTTTGTGTCCTCTGGTTCTACTGCCTTCTTTAAGTTTGAAGAACATATTCCTATCAACATCCTCATAACCGTTCACTATTTTAAACACTTCTATTTGGTCTCCTCTTAGTCTCCTGGTCTCTAGTGTTGTCAAACCACATTGTAATAAGCGACTTTCGTAACTAAGGTCTCTTAATTCTGGAATCATCTTAGTTGCTCTTCGTTGTATTCTTTCTAGCTTATCTATGTCTTTTTTACGATATGGCCTCCATGCTTGAATACAATATTCCAAATGTGGTCTAACTATTGCTTTGTACAGGGGTACAATTAGATGTTTCTCCTTATACGTGATAGTTCTCCTAATTAGGCCTAGAATTTGATTTCCTTTCGAAGCAGCAATCCCACATTGCTCTGAAACTTTCATGTCAGCATTAAATGTTACTCCTAAATCCTTTTCTTGTGTGGTTCTACCTAGTAGAGCATCCCCCATTTTATATTCCTCGTCCATATTTCCATGTCCTATGTGTATACATTTACACTTCCCAAAATTGAATAACATTTGCCATTTTTCTGACCATTTAACTAATTTTTCTAGATCATCCTGTAAACTTTGTTTATCTGTATCATTAGTAACCTTTCTGAATACTTTTGTGTCATCTGCAAATTTGAGTACTTTGCTAGATATGTCATCCTCCAAATCATTTATATATATTAAAAACAGTATAGGGCCTAACATTGATCCCTGTGGTACCCCACTCAAAACAGATTTCCAGTTTGAAATCTTACCATCTACTATTACTCTCTGTCTTCTGTGTGTAAGCCACTTTTCTATCCAGTTGATTACATCATTGCCTATACCATGGGCTTTTAGTTTAAGTAACAATCTTTGATGTGGCACTTTATCGAAAGCTTTCTGAAAATCTAAGTAGACAACATCCACTGGTGACCCGTGATCTACCCACTTTGTAATTTCTTCTAAAAAACATAAGAGATTGGTTAGACATGACCTTGCTTTTAGGAATCCATGTTGAGATGTATTTATTAATTTATGTTTTATGAGAAATTCCACCATGTGGTCTCTAATTAATGTTTCAAGTAATTTACATACAACTGATGTTAAACTCACTGGTCTGTAATTTTCTGGCTTCTTCCTCGATCCCTTCTTAAACAGCGGCGTAATGTTTGCGAAACAGCGGCGTAATGTTTGCAAATAACAACAGTAACAATAGCAACAACAACAAAGACGACGACGACGACGACGACAACGATGATAACGACAGATAGAAACCACTGCTTCGTGCTGGTCATCAACCATAGTTATTTAAAATAACTATCCTGTCGAGGGGCAAAGACTAGGGATCACTACTGGGGAATCCACACGTGTGAGGTAAGTTTTGTGTGTGTCTCACCGGTGCACGATGTGCAGGTCGTGGAGGTAGGCGACGGCATTGAGCAGTTGTAACGTGTAGCGGGCCGTGATCGACTCTCCCAGGGGGCCGAATTTCCTCAGAATGCCGTCGAGGGACCCGCCAGCCGCGTACTGCATGAATATACTGACGACACCGTTCTCGAAGCTCGACCCAAGGTAGCTGAAACACGTGAGTCCCCGTGCATGGAAGGAAATCGTAAACATGCATGTGACAACATGTAGGCAACAAATAACAATAGTATTAGGTGAAAACATAACCGACGAACAGTCGCGGTGCTGTGTACTGCGTGTAACACTATGACACGTGTAGTAGTACAATGACGATAAAATGGACATCACAGAGTATCGGTAAGAAAGACGGGTAAGCTAACCGCGACCCGCGACCCGCTAAGTTTAGAGAAGATAAACCTATAATCTTATAATAAACACGAAAAACAAATAAATTGTAAAGCAGACTTATTATTGTTTTATTAAATAAAAAAATAATATATGAACATTGTATAATGTTTACTACTGAAATACTAATGTCAGTTGTTGTTTAGTAGTGTCTAGCTAGTAGCTAGTTCTAGCTACTAATACTTTCTCATGTTACTGTTCAGGAACAAGATATTGTTCACGCTGCTTGATCGGAGGCTGCATCTTCTCTTGTCACGACTGTTCATGTTCTTTCACCACGATGGTGGGAGAATGAATAGGGGGCCCCAGGTTTCAGGATAATATATAGAAAGATAGGGAGGGCAGTGGCGTATACTGCTAAGGCCTGCAACAACTGTGATGAAGTCTCTGCTCCAGCCAGGGAGCCACTCCAGCCAGGGAGCCACTCCAGCCAGGGAGCCACTCCAGCCAGGGACCCACTCCAGCCAGGGACCCACTCCAGCCAGGGACCCACTACAGCCAGGGAGCCACTCCAGCCAAGGAGCCACTCCAGCCAGGGACCCACTCCAGCCAGGGAGCCACTCCAGCCAGGGACCCACTCCAGCCAGGGACCCACTCCAGCCAGGGAGCCACTCCAGCCAGGAAGCCACTCCAGCCAGGGAGCCACTCCAGCCAGGGAGCCACTCCAGCCAGGGACCCACTACAGCCAGGGAGCCACTCCAGCCAGGGACCCACTACAGCCAGGGAGCCACTCCAGCCAGGGAGCCACTCCAGCCATGAAGCCACTCCAGCCAGGGACCCACTCCAGCCAGGGACCCACTTCAGCCAGGGACCCACTCCAGCCAGGGACCCACTCCAGCCAGGGAGCCACTCCAGCAAGGGACCCACTCCAGCCAGGGAGCCACTCCAGCCAGGGACCCACTCCAGCCTGGGAGCCACTCCAGCCAGGGACCCACTCCAGCCAGGGACCCACTCCAGCCAGGGACCCACTCCAGCCAGGGAACCACTCCAGCCAGGGACCCACTCCAGCCAGGGAGCCACTCAAGCCAGGGACCCACTCCAGCCAGGGACCCACTCCAGCCAGTGCTAGTGTCAGTAAGTCAGTAAACGGTTTACAGAGTCTAGACATCACGGATTAAAGGATAGGAAGTTACGTTTGAGCTGAAGAAGAATGATGGAAACATGCATTAACTGTGATGAAGCCACTGCCAGTGAAACAAGTGCCACTACTCCAGTCACGGTGTCTTGGAAAGCCAGTACATGTTTAAAGAATTACAATACAAAGATATGGGCATGAGACTATGCATATATTTTATACGAAATGCCTCTATTAAAAGAATGCACATTATTAAAATGATACCATAGGAAGTCCCATTGTTCAAAAGAGGTTAAACTACATTCCAATGTATAAAGTGTCATTCATAATTCCATGCAAGGTCTCAATTTGCAACTACATAATACTAAAGAAATAATCTGAAGCATTCATTAAACGGAATTACAATTTATAATCAGTTTTTATTAATAATAAAATTAATAATTGGTGTTTTGTATGAATATTTTTATTATGTCCAGGCCCAGCCCAGGCCCGATGTGTTTAAATTGTTTTAGGCCCAGGCCTTGCCCGGGCCCGCAATGTGTATGCCCAGGCCCGGCCCGACCCGGCCCGCGAAATTATGTAGAGGCCCGGACCCCTGGCTTGGACCCAAAGCCCGGCCCGTTCAGGGCACTAATGTGTGTGTGTGTGTGTGTGTGTGTGTGTGTGTGTGTGTGTGTGTGTGTGTGTGTGTGTGTGTGCGTGCGTGCGTGCGTGCGTGCGTGCGTGCGTGCGTGCGTGCGTGCGTGCGTGCGTGCGTGCGTGCGTGCGTGCGTGTGTGTATATGCGATGTACAACGTTGCACCTTTAACATTAAAAGGTCACCTTTTAAAGGTGTATAGTCTGTCAGCTTGTCGAACGATTATTTTCGGGTATAATCTATGACATTTTCAAGAAATATTGTCATAACAACTATATAAACCCAAAACGTCATATATATATATATATATATATATATATATATATATATATATATATATATATATATATATATATATATATATATATAATTATATATTAAATTATATATTACAATATTACGGTACGTATAGACATACTTATACGCATACAATCATGTCGACAAGCCGTGCCTACCGGACTATGTTGCGGTGGTATACCATGCGGAGAAGCGACACTTCCCGTACGATGTTGTCATAGTCCTTCTGCGCCTCGGGGTCCTCACTCATATGTACCTGCTTGACGGCGATCAGCTCGCCCGTCGCCGTTAGTCCCAGCCACACCTGGACATACAGCATAAATCACGGCAACCATAAACAAAACATATATTATTTATGAAGCAAAGAAGGTAGAGATAGTTTTGCCATGTTCTCCTGAAATAATATTTCATGTGCCGCTTTGAAATGGACAGCACCTGAAAAAAGGAGAAGAGGCAGACCACTGGGCATCTGGAGAAGAAGCAGACCACTGGGCATCTGGAGAAGAGGCAGAACACTGGGCATCTGGAGAAGAGACAGACCACTGGGCATCTAGAGAAGAGACATACTACTGGGCATCTGGAGAAGAGACAGACCACCGGGCATCTGGAGAAGACCTGTGGGAAAATTATTTATTATTTATATTATTTATTGACGCAAGACCAAGAATTTGTTCTTATTTGTATTGGTGTTTCGGCCACAGCCTGTGAACATTTTCAAGTTGACAGCAAGATGGAGGTGCGGCGACCAGACTGTCATACATATGCTGGCAGGCAGTTTTGTTCATCGTCACGGTTAATCACGTTTCATCTCCTGAAGTGTATGACAGTCTGTTGACCGCTACTACATCTGGTGGTCAGATGTTCACACAATGCGGGCGAAACGAAACATTAATGAAAGTAAGAACAATTTTTTTATCGTAACAAGGCGTCTGGTCATTTATTACTGAGGGCGAACAATTCGTAAATCGGTGTTAAACCACGGATCATCAACTTGGGATAGTGTTTGTATCTTGGAAAAATCGACAATTCAACTCGGATGTTGCCCATCACCAAGCCAGTATATGTAGTTGTGGTTGTTGTTAGTCAATAAACCAAACAATATTGTGTGGATATTCAATTGAGAACAACATAATACATACAAAATAAGCTAGTAAGCATAATCAGACATACACGATACCCTGTTAGATTAATATTAAATCCCTCATTCTTCTCAAAGATGTATTGACGCAAGACTATAATAAAATGGCGAAGAGGATACCTTATTCAGTCTTGTTGAAATGTGATCTGTTGGCCAATATAAAAACAAGAATTGCCAGGTGTAGAGTGTATTCATCATGAAATGTTATGCCACATCACCGCTCAAATGTGTCTTCTACATAAAAGAAGACGTGTCTGATTGCTTCTAGTTTGTGAATATAAAGCTGCAGTTTTACCACATTTTGTAACACAACATGGGCAGTAAAAACTGATAGATGTTTACTCTTGTTTGACGAGTTCGGCAAATCCCCAGATTCCAGAAGCATATCCTAGATCTGATTCCAAAAACTGGTGTGTGCGACAAACGGTGGTGCCACGTCCCGGATAATCGAGGCTATAGAAAGACCAACCCACCGTGCCGAAGGCGCCTCGACCAAGTCGGTTCCCCTTCTTCCACTGTATGATGTCTGGATGCACGTTTTGACACTTTTGTCCGTGCACTCGCAGGTAACTCAGACGACTGCACACGTACGGCTGCAAAACAGAAAGAGTGTTACCATGGGTTGCAACGTCACCAACGATGACATCCAGTTACAAACCTGTCAAAGACGAATGTCTCTGCAACAAATGTCATAATTTAACCTAACATCCTTCACGGTTTTCACGTCTTACCCTTCTTAGAAGTTGGTATGTGTGGAAGTTGGCATTTCTATGCAGCACTCCAATATTCAGCTACATATATTCTTTAAAATTTAACCAGTGGTGGTTCGCAGTGTTATTGTTGTATCTAGGGACCTATTTATATACAATTCCTTAAAAATAAAGCGTTTTCCATCATCGGATCATGACAAACGCGAATGTAATCTCAGGTGTTTAACAAGATTTTTAAATATTATACCTGGGTATGACGGGAACGTTCTCTATATCTGATGATGACGCCGTTACCATCGATTTTATTCGAAGACGAATTTACATCGGTTCCCGTCTCGTTACTTTGCTCAGAAGCGCTCTTCTCTGCGTTTCGGTCAACATCGGAAGCGTCCGAAAGCGAGTTTCTATCACGTTCGCCCGTAACTGTGTCTGTGTTATGTTCAGAAACGCTTGCAACAACGTTTCGGTCATGTTCGGAAGCGCCCGTAACCGCATCTCCACTACGCTCGGAAGCGCCCGCGACTGTTATGGCCTCTCGGTTATGTTCGGAAACGCTCGTATCCGAGTCTCGGACATGTTCGGAGGCACCCGTATCTGGGTTTCGGCTATGCTCGGAGGCGCCAGTATTTGAGTCTCGGCCGTGTTCGGTGACGCCCGTTTCCGAGTCTCGGCCATGTTCGGAAGTATTCGTGTCGGTGTATTCAATAACCACGGATGCATTAGATATGGTGTCGCATCTACACAGCTCGAACTTTCCATTGCGTAACAGTTTGTGGTTACTAGTGGTCGTGCTGGCCGGATCGGCGAAATGCTGCGGGAACACAATGCATGCATGTGAATGATCTATATGGAATCTCTCTCTCCCTCTCTCCCTCTCTCCCTCTCCCCCCTCTCTCTATCCTCTCTCTCTCTCCCTCTCTCTCTCTCACTCGCACATGCGCACACACACACTCTCTCTCTGTCATACACACACATGCACGCACGCACACACACACGCACGCACGCACACACACAAACACAAACAAACACACATACACTCGCACGCACGCACAAACAAACACACACGCACGCATGCACGCACGCAAGCACTCTCTCCCTTGCCCTGTGCTGCGTGCGTGTGCCACTGTGTGTTGGTACAGAGCAGGAAGAATGGCGCTTTGAAAAAAATAGTGCCCTTTAAATGCGTCCTGCTTGATAGATCAAGCAGTTTAACCCGCGGTATCTTTTAGATTCATGTTATAGCACGGTTAGATATAGACAAACTAATTACCGCATAAGCTTAATTTATAGGGTGACACACGTCTTTAACTCTGTTTGGCAAGGAATTGGTTTGGCGTCTATAGAGGGTCTACGGCACAGCACGTGTCGAACTATGTCACCGAGCCCGTCTAACTCAATATATGGGCCACGGGAATGTATTGGTTTGCCTAATGGGAGGGAGACGGTGAGTAACATTTATATGTAGTTGCACTGCAAATGTTGAATTCGCACCTCGTCCTTGTTGGGTGAACATTTGTAGTTGCCCGGATGTCCGTTTACATTTCCTTGTGATTGCACGTTGTACTGATGCTTCAGGGGATAGAAGAGCGAGCGGCCAAATCTACCTCCCATGAGGCCTCCGGGAAGGCGACGTCACCGCAGCAGCGGACGACACCTCGACACCCGGGATAGTCTACGCACCCTACAAAACACTCTGATGCATTCAGTGCGTGCACATGTATGTCACTGTGCATGTGTATACGTGAGTGATACTTCGTTCAAGGACGGACGGACGGACGGACGGACGGACGGACGGACGGACGGACGGACGGACGGACGGACGGACGGACGGACGGACGGACGGACGGACGGACGGACGGACGGACGGACGGACGGACGGACGGACGGACGGACGGACGGACGGACGGACGGACGGACGGACGGACGGACGGACGGAAGGAAGGAAGGACGGACGGACGGACGGACGAATGTGAAGTAGCGTCTCCCCAGTGTCTTTTACTAGTTGACTCGCTGAGTCTCTGGAAAACATTCGCCCACTTTATTGACACATTAAATTTAACAATGAAATTTCACTCAATCATAGTTGCTAGTTCTCTATCGTGTATATCAGCGTTCCGCAAACTCTGGCCCGCGGGCCAAATTAGGCCCGCTGCCCGCTTTCAACTGGCCCGCGTGACCGTGCCAGCAATATAATTTTTGTTCAGTACCAATTTTCCAGTTGTTCTATGAGGACTAAATAACGTGTTTCCTGATGGTTTTTAATACAGTTATGCCAACTGTTTCAACTTTACAAAACAGCCATAGAGCTTACACAAATCTGAAATATTATGAAGCATTAATTTTGTTGCTCACTTAATGTCAATTCGCCAGAGTAAACTTCGTATACATTTAATAGCAACAACCTTCACCTTTGCAGTGATGTTCGCTAGGCGGCGCCACTGTTAATATAACAGAAGCTAACGCTCGATTCCCAGAAACCCGGATGAAACATCGCTCAATAACAAGTAATCTTCGACACAGCTAACATTGCATTTGTGAATCTCATGACTACGGCGTATAACGAAAAAAACGTCGTTTTGATTATTCCGGAAAAAGAGCGTTTGATGCTGCCTGAGAGCATGAGTACTTCTTTTGCTATTGCGAGCATGACCAAAAAGCGATGTGTTTGATATGCAGAGAAAGCGTTGCTGATTTGAAACGCTATAACCTGAAACGGTATTACGATTAGAAGCATAAAAATGCTTTGACGGTGCATATGTGGGAAAAGACGAACGCATGAAGGAGTTCAAGAAACGATTTTATGCATACATGGGCGAGACGAAGAGAGTATCTGTGTTTACAGACACTTCAAGCCATCTTAACAAGATTTAACAAGATTTAACAAGATTTGCCATCCAAGCCAAAGGCCCAGATGGCAAGTGGACAAGGAAGCCATTGGCTTATCGAGAGTCCAACAATGTTCACCTACTTATAACCCGCCCTTCTGATATATGTGTCAACCTTGTTTTTAAACATATTCACGCTGCTAGCAGTTACACAATCTGTAGACAGTTTGTTCCATTCATTTACTGTCCTCTGTGAGAACGAGTGCTTCCTGATGTCCAATCTACATTGATCCTTTACTAATTTTACCTCATGTCCTCTAGTTCTGCTATCCTTCTTGAGTGAGAAAAACATATTTCTATCAATATTTTCATACCCATTCAATATCTTAAAAACTTCAATCTGATCTCCTCTTAACCTCCTTGTCTCTAGAGTTGTTAAACCACATTCTTTCAGGCGTTCTTCATAACTAAGGTCTCTAAGTTCTGGAATCATTTTAGTTGCTCTCCTTTGTATGCGTTCAAGCGTATCTATATCCTTCTTACGATATGGTCTCCATGCTTGTATACAGTATTCTAAATGAGGTCTAACTATTGCTTTATAAAGAGGTATAATTAACTTTTTTCCCTTGTATGTTATGTTTCTTCTAATCAATCCAAGAATTTGATTACCCTTTGAAGCTGCAATACCACACTGCTCTGAAACTTTCATATCAGCGCTTATTGTAACTCCTAAGTCCTTTTCTTTTACAGTAGTACCAAGAACAGTAGCTCCCATTTTATAGTTTACATTCAAGTTCCCATGTCCTGTATGTAGGCATTTACATTTCTTAATGAAGTCAGCTATCGCATCTGTTACTCGCTCAACATCAGGTGCCATTTACTCACACAGCATTGTTCAAGAAGGCTTCCATGGCCAGTACCGAAGTTCTGTTCGCTGGTTTTCAGAACAAAGGTAAGATCGTGCAACAGATTGGGAAACTGTCAATTTCACCTGACACATGTGCCCGTCGATGTGATGAGTTGAGTAGTGATATTTTCACGCAGCTGATGACTAAGTTGCGAGCCTGTCCTGCTTTTTCACTTGCTCTCGACGAAAGCACTGACAAAAGTGACACGGCACATCTGATGGTATCTGTGCGGCATTTCAACGAAAGTGTATCAGAAGACTTCCTGTGCCTGATCCAATTGAAGGGCACAACGACAGCACGGGACGTTTGCAGTGCGCTATTGAAGTTCGGCGAAGAAAATGATTTGACGTGGGAAAATTTGGTTTAGCTGTGTACAGACGGAGCGCCCAGCATGCTTGGTCGTCAAGCTGGATTCGTTGCGTTGTTCCGTCAAGAAATCGGAAAGCCGAATCTGATATCATACCACTGTATAATTCACCAGCAAGCATTGTGCGCAAAAGCAGGCTGTGGCCTGCAGGATACGATGAAAACTGTTGCAGAGAGCGTGAACCTTATCCGCGCACGTCACTTGGCTGCACATCAACCACAGGAGGTTCCAAAATCACTTAGCTACACTTGATGATGCAGAATTCGGCGACGTGCTATTCGACAACAGTGTCCGTTGGCTGAGTCGAGGCGCATTTCTTGAGAGATTTGCTGCACTGCTTCCTCACATCGTGAGGTTTCTCAAAGAAATTGATCACCCAGTTGCCCATCTGGAAGATGACAAGTTTCGGGTGCGACTCTCGTCCCAAAAAGTTTGCTGATCCCTGGTATATATCAATCAACACTGCCAAATAAGATTGAAAATTCATGGAAACATGCGGTTGTTGTTAATAAAATAGCATTTGAAAATATCATACTTGACAACCCCGTAAATACACAGTCAAGTTTGACAGACTCATATGGACTACTAAAATGCAAAAAGGGATGTTAGTATGATCGGTGATTATGTGTATATTGATGTATGTTGCTAGCGACTGGTCGATTGTAAGCAAATGTGATTCCCCGAGACCCAGTCTACCAAAAAATATACTTGTGTGTACATAAATGGTTATGTCGCTTAGCTGCAAGTAATCTAGATGTAGTCTTTCCACTCTCGTGAACAAGTGGTGATATTGCTATGACATTTAGTACATTTTCTTGGATAAACGTGGAATTGAACTTTGTCCCAGTTACTGCACCGACTAATGGGACTTGTTGCAATGAAGGTTCGCGGTTAGATGTGTGAGCAAATTTTGCTCAGCAAATATAGCTCGCTGCGATGTTTCGAATCACAAACGCACGGAAAAGACATTGCTTTCAAATTGGCGGTTATATGATGATGGGTCCAGCAGTTGGCTGCCGTTTCCCACTCACCGCGTGGCGCCACTGTTCTGGTGACAACGTCCGCTGTAATATTTAACAAGATTTTACAAGATTGTCATCCAAAGCGAAACACCCAGATAAGTATAAAATATAAAAAATTAAATAACTCCAAAATTCTTCCCATTCTGTCATTCCTAAACATTACGTATCATCTCGGTCCTAAACCAGCATCTGATAGGTCTTTGTTGGCGCATAATTCGGTTATACCTATTTTGTGAGGATCAATAGCTTCTATCATAATGTTTAAGTCACTTTTTTTACTTACTATGCTCCTTGCATTTAAACACACGCATTTAAATCCAGCAGCAAAAAAATGTTATCCGGGCATTTTGTTTCTGATTTGTGTGTTCTACTGGTTTGTTGTCCTGTTTGAGGCACCTATTCCGAGAAACCCCTGCGCTTCTAGTTTAAATAATGTACGCTTTCAACTGAGTCTATCTGCAAAAAAACCGCTGCCCACCATCCGCTTTAGATGGAGCCCATACCTCATAAACATGTCTTCCCTCACAACAAAGCAAACCCATATATCTACATATCCAACTCTCTCCTCCCCACACAGTTGCTGAACCCGTGCGTTCATCGTCATCCTCCTGCGATTTCGATATCCTTTACCAATGCTTCTCATTACTGGTAATATCCTTGACATAAATAATTATCTGCTCAACCAGTGCCTTCTTTAACGTACTGGCTGCTTGTATTTCTGAACTGTGGCGGTTGTACCCTATATCTACGAAATGTTTACCAGAACGGACACTCCTTTGCCAGGATCCGAATTTTCTCCACTCTCTCTTTCTCTTGTTGACGCTTGGTTCACCGCATTAGCTTAATCGAATAGCTGAATTATTTGAGGGCACGTGCCAACCCCCCCCCCAATCAAAGGACCCCCGCAAAATCAATCATAATCCATGTGATTAGTCGTGAATGTGACACCGCCTGAAAATGACGTATGTTGAACAGGGCGAAGAGAACGTCAAGAAATACGGACGTGAAGTATTTGTGGGTGAGTTGCTAGATGTGAATGCGTTGTCTGGCCCACGTGTTGGCAAACCCCCAACACACACACACACACACACACACACACACACACACACACACACACACGCACGCACGCACGCACGCACTCACGCACGGCAGCACACGCGCGCGCGCACACACAACACGTACGTACGCACGCACGCACACATGCGCGCGCGCAAACACACACACACGCAAACATGCGCTCGCCTGACAACAAAGGTAATAGGATAAGGGATTTTGAGATTGAATAGTCGCACGACAGCCCCTGGGACAGATAACACAGCACGCAGATAAAGCAAGTAAGCCATTGTTGAACAAACAAAGACGCGTTGTTTGCAAGAATGCAAACAACGCGACGTCTGTTTTTCTGATGTTCCTGCGAGTTACGTTCGTTGTATACACGCGGTCTGTGTACATCCCTGCGACTGGGTTCGGTGACGGGGCCTGTTCCAATCTATGCACGCTACCGCCTCACTGCTGGCAGTGAGTGGCGGAACACATGTAATATCCCTCGCTTCCATTCAAAATCTAGCATTAACCCGTTTTAGTGAGTAACCTTAGGTACAACATGGCTATCGTACCCACTGTCTGCTCCACACCTCACGCCACGCACCAGACCGAGAACCAGCTCTGGCCGCTGCCCTGTGCCGCCACAGAGGAGGGACGGAACAGATATAGAGACCACCACTGTGTTGACTCAGTACGCAACAGGTCACACATTTACCCCCTGTGTGAGATATCCTTACTTCCCCTGGCATGGACACCAGGTAGAAGAGACCCACAGGTTTATTTGTCTCGTACGAAAGACACAGGCCATGTGGGGTGAACGAAATTGCGTAAGCTTCCACACGTCAGCGGGTGGACTCCAGCCCCGGTGCTTGAGAGTTCGACACTCCAACCGCCCCAAGGCTAGAATGCTCCACCCGCCCTTCATGCAAGAACGAGTGAGGTCTTAGACGATGCATATGCCGTAAGTGAAACATTTAAAGTATTTTTAGAAACGGCGAGTCTGTTTTCTTTCAGTCGGGTTTACAGTGTTTTAATGATGCGAAATACAGCGTATTCTCGAACCAAAGAAAAATGCCATGACAACAAGCCCGTTCGAAACGTCTGCGTCTGCAACAAGAGTCAACATACGGCACAAACACCTGGCTTCGTTAAATGGTCGGACCAACCTTGAAATTATAGTATCTGAGTCGTTATCACAGGGTGTGAATCAGGACTGGACAAGCCAGAAGACCTTGTACCCACGACGAACGGGGAAGGGCAGGTCACGCGAAAACACGCGAACGCGGGGATACACCAACAACCTCGAGACTTACGACCGTGGCGAGACCATAGAGTTACATCATTAATCATCCCCCTATAAACAAGAGCGATAAGCCAGCTCACTGCAATGAAGCGGGCGTGGACCACTGGCCGGCATTTCATTGCACGGCAGAAACAGTTGCATCAACTGCACGACACATAGGGTTTTACTAACGGGTGTTCTATTTATGTCTATGGGCGAGATTCGGACTACTAGTCGTCGCTGTCTGGGGGGAAATGTGCTCCACGACATATGTCGCGGCAGCATTCAACACAGCAATCGCATGTGCGCAGTTTTGGAATGACACGATATGGTGATGAGCATATTCGACGGCCGAGGCAAGTATGCAATAGTACATGCTTAATTTCACTTCGCTTGACAACATAGTAGCGCGGTACCTGTCAAAACAAACACGTAGTCAAAACGAAAAAAGGTATTTACCGCGGTCACGTTGTTGCCTGCAATGCTCATGTTTCAGATTGTCTTCAAATAAACCATCGAAGTTTTGTGACACCAGAAAGGAACCAGGTGTCTGTGTGTGACATATTGTACACAGAGACGGTCTAGACTGATCAGGCCATGCCGTGTCCCTGCATGCGCGCCTCCACTGTGCGCGAGCACAAGCCTAATAATGACAATTGTGTAGAGGCAAACCCAACTCGGTTTGCATTTCATCAGAGCTATAATTAGAGTCCTGACTGAATGAGAACTAAGTGAACAGCCTCAGTCGTCGCATTGTTCGTCTGAACAACGGGGAGACATAATGCATTCTCAGAAATAGGGAAGGCATAGTCTGCTATTTAAGGCAGGGTGTACACAGTTGCCGGGGTGTACAGAGTCGCCAGGGTGTACAGAGTCGCAGGGGTGTTCACAGTTACAGGGGTGTACACAGTCGCCAGGGTGTACACAGTCGCTGGGGTGTACACAGACGCCGGGGTATATACAGACGCAGGGGTGTACACAGTTGCCGGGGTGTACACAGTCGCCGGGGTGTACACAGTCGCCGGGGTGTATTCAGTCGCAGGGGTGTATACAGTCGCAGGGGTGTATACAGTTGCCGGGGTGTACACAGTCGCAGGGGTGTACATAGACGCCGGGGTGTACACAGACGCCGGGGTGTATACAGTACATACATACATATATACATACATACGTAGTCATACCATAGTACGTACGTTCACACACGCACGCACGCACACCCACATACACTCGTGTGCATGCGTACGTATATATTAAGACATGTGTCAACAACTTGTGTCAGTGAGACCCCGCAAAAGATAATCGCGTGCGATATCCAACGTCGCAAGTAGCGTAAACACGCGATGGACGTGGCTGAACGAGGCGTCGGATAATGTTTTCAACGGTGTCTTGACTTAACCCCTACGAGCGTTTGCCATGCTTCGTATCGTATACATACAACACACGTGCAGCTACGTTTACAAGGTATAGTAATACATAATCTTGTAACATTTTAAGAATCGTCTCTATATTTCGTGTTAATTTTCCCTATTTTCACCGGTTATACTTAATAAGACATTTAAACACTCGTGTTGTAAACAATGTTTTCCACGAGAGCTGGCGTTGTCGGTGCGACCGATAGCGCCACCACATACCGCCTAAAACATATCTCACTATAGCCGCTATGATCAACACCACACTTAAGATAAATGAGATTAACCTGCCCACTCTGCCAATGTAGTTTTGTTCATAAGATGAGATTTAACAAGATTGCCATCCAAGGCAAAACCTAAGATTGCAAGTGGACAAGGAAGTCATTGGCTTATCGAGAGATTTTTTCATTTATCTGTAACCACCCCCCTGAGATATGTGTCAACCTTGTTTTTAAACATATTCACGCTGCTAGCAGTTACACAATCTGTAGACAATTTGTTCCATTCATTTATTGTCCTCAGTGAGAACGAGTACTTCCTGATGTCCAATCTACACTGATCCTTTACTCATGTTACCTCATGTTCTACTTTCTTGAGTGAGAAAAATATCTCTATTAATATTTTCATACTCATTCAATATCTTAAAAACTTCATATTGTTCTCCTCTAAACCTCCATGTATCTATCTAGTGTTGTTAGACCACATTCTTTTATACGTTTTTCATGACCAAGGTCTCACAGTTCTGGAATCACTTTAGTTACTCTCCTCTGTATTCGTTCAAGTATATATATATATATATATATATATATATATATATCCTTCTTACGATATGGTCTCCAAGCCTGTATACAGCATTCTAAATGAGGTCTAACTATTGCTTTATACAGAGGTATAATTAGTTTTTTTCCTTGTATGTTATATTTCTCCTAATCAACACAATAATTTGATTACCCTTTGAAGCTGCAATACCACACTGCTCTGAAACTGTCATATCACTCCTAAGTCCTTTTCTTTTACAACAGTACCTAGAACCGTATTTCCCATTTTATAATTTACATCCAAGTTCCCATATCCTGTATGTAGACATTTACATTTCCCAAAATTTAATAACATCTGCCATTTTTCAGACCATTTAACTAATTTGTCTACATCGTTTTGTAAATGTTGTTTATCACCACCGGAGAACCGGGGGAGAGGGAGACAGAGGGAGAGGGGGAGAGGGGAGAGAGGAAGGAGAGTGGGGAGAGGGAGGAGAGAGAAGAGAGTGGGGAAGGAGGAGAGGGAGGAGAGAGAGAGGAGAGAGGAGAAGGAGGAGATGGGAAAGGGAGGAGGAGGATGGTTAGGAGAGGGCAGAGAGAGGAGAGGGTGGGAGGAGATGGGAGAGGTAGACATGGAGGAAAGAGGAGAGAGGAGAGGGAGGAGATGGGATAGGGGAGAGGGATTGAGGAGAGGGGAGAAGGAGAGGAGAGGGAGGAGAGGAGAGGAAGGAGAGGGATGATAGGGGAGAGGGAGGAGAGGGGATAGGGGAGGGGAGAGAGGAGAGGGAGGAGAGTGGCACACACTGCGATGATTTGACCAACTCCAAAAATGATTGCCGGGTATATCACATGTTTTAGTACAACAGTTTGGGTGGGTGGATGGGTGAATTGGTGGGTGGGTGGATGGATGGAAGGAAGGATGGATGGATGGATGGAAGGAAGGATGGAAGGATGGATGGATGGATGGATGGATGGGTGGATGGATGGATGGATGGATGGATGGAAGGATGGGTGGAAGGAAGGGATGAAAGAGGGATGGATGGATGGATGGATGGATGGATGGATGGATGGATGGATGGATGGATGGATGGATGGATGGATGGATGGATGGGTGGGTGGGTGGATGGATGGATGGATGGATGGAAGGAATGAAAGATGGATGGATGGGTGCATTAACTGTTGGAATAACTAATTGAGATGCCACAAAAACGAAGTGACAGACGTAGCTACACAGCCTCAGTGCAGTGTTCTACTATAAGCTGTTTACATTTATAGACACCCATCTACAATTACTGAACATACCATACAGATTACAAGTTAGGCACAGCCGAATGCCGGACCCGAAATAGCCACTTCGCCCCGTTGCGCCGTTAGATCGTTAGACCCAGACCTCAGACAGAACGCCCGTTTGGGGTGACCGACAAGCAGGCAGCCGGTGGTAACTAGACCGTGTAATGACGTCTGACAGCGGAAGCCCTGCCCAACGTAAAGGCCTATACAAATACAGCCGTGTGACTACGTCTCAAGTACATAAACTCCAACACAACTCACACACCCGGCATGATGTGGTATACATCTCGCAATGTACCAAAACCGACCTTATTATTAGACACGTTGAGTCCGATGAGAGTTGCCTTACGATCAATATTATTATAGCTACTTCCCTTTTGTACACTGAGCGATCCCGTTGTACAAGTTAGCTTGTTTTGGGACCTCACTGTTGATTTCGTGCAGGGTACTGAGGACCAACCAGCGGAGGGTGACTATGGGGGAGACAACGGGTAGGAATTATGAACTTGTACCTACCTAAATGAGGCGTACGTACAACGGACGGCGCACGAGCAAGCATCGACCGGCAGATATATTAAAGTATGTTTTGACAGCCGGGTATGTCGGACATGCGCAGCCGAGGCTGGCCGCGGGCCAAATGATCGTGACGTCGACTGGCGGAGATTAAATGGACGGCCCACCCGTTTTGGAACCGCTATGCTGCATTAACTACGCACCAGGCAAGCCCACGGCCAAATAGTCCACGGAACAGGATGTTATGATGCGTCTAAGATAATCTATATGTCGATAGGGCCTATACACGAACCTAAAATGACACAGCTGGTACTTGTATCTGTGTTAGTACACGCAAGTTCTAACACAGATACAGATACTTGCGTGTTGTTATTTGAGCCTCCATTTTAAAGGTACAGGTCTGATAATTTTTATGGTAAAATCATTTTGTATTGCATAAACACTAACATATTGACAAATCTGGTATGTTCTAATGAAGCACAATTTAAAAATATAATTTGAACGACATTTTTTTATGAATATCAACCTTGCTGTTTACCACGCAATGTAAACACGACATACGGGGCGAAACATCCAAATTAAACAGATAATGGTCATACTATATTAAAAAAACGTGTTCATTAAAACACTTTTGGGCGGTCAAGATGAGAGAACAGATATAGTTTATATTACGTAACATGATTTTTGCAATAAAAAGATCAGATGTTATTTTAAATGGAGGCTCAAATAATAAAACGCAATTACCTGTGTCGGACCATATCACGGAGCAGCCCGGGACAGCTAGATCGACTACATTCTGTTATGGTTGTGGTAGGCCAACATAAATCACTGATCAAATCATAGACGTAATTGTCTGTCAAGCTAACATTTCTACACAGCTGCGTGTTTTTTCGACGACAAATCGATGTTTGCTGCAACTATTGCCAAAGGTACTGGTGGAGATGTCGTGGTAAAGGAGTCGCAATTCACATACACAACTCGTCGATTGCGCGTTTGCATCCACCGAATGCATGGTCCGTGTACGATACGGGCACGGACCACAGTCAGAATCCATCCGCCATTACATACATAAAGAGTCCCAAGGAAAAAATTCATTGTGCAGATAGGGTTTATTTGTGAGAGCAGAAATTGTGTGCATGAGTGAGTAGAAGTGATGTTTTTGTGCACAGTAGCATCTAAGCTTTGAAATAATGCCATTTGTCAGTAGGTATACCGGTTGCGTAATGACACAGTGGCTGTTAGGCAGGATGTACTCATATTTGAGAAACCGGGGAATTTCATGGCAGAAATGCACGGGCCTCATGCTTTGAAGCAATTTGTACGAAAAGGAGGTATGTCATTTTCACGAATTTCGCACACCAGGTGTCTTAGTGGGTCTGTCATTTTCTGTGAATTTAAAAAAAAAATTGTAGGATAAATTTTCAATGTAGGCGCAAGAATGTTATAATGGTCGTCTATGGGAAAAGTGACTGTGGTCCGTGCCCAATATGAAATTTTGACTGGCTTGTTACCAAGGCAACGCATCGTGGTAAAACAAGCATGGATGACATTTTTTGTGAGAAAATATAGGTGGAGAATCAAGTTTTAAACTGTCTTGTCAAGAAATGACAGTTGCATGTTATGGACTGGGTGTTTTAAAACATATTGTATAGGCTAGCTAGCCCAGTATGGTGTCATATGTGTGAAATTTCCAGCTGGGAAATGGAAGACAGTTCTTGTACATAGATTAATGTATATGCTACACCATAATTTATCAAAGATTCCTAGACATCTAAGTTGTAGCCATATTTGCAATGTCAGCTTGTGTGTTAATCCACAGCATATGATACTGGAGCCACTGCACGTAAACAACAATAGAAGACAGTGTGTGAGAGAGCAGCATTGTTTTGGTCATGGTCATTACCCTCAGTGTATTTAGAAATTGTGCAGTTGAACAGGTGAGAGACAAATCAAAGAATTAATTAAGCCAGTCTTATCATTACTCACCAGTTTGTGTGTTTTTGCATGCTCAGCTGCTTGCCTGTCTGTCTGTGTGTCCATGCTTCATTGTGCTCGCAGGGCTATGAGGTAATCCTCTCTTGAACTCCCCTCACATACATGTGGGGGAGTGTGTGGCACACTTCCACCTTTACTAATAGAAGCTTTGCTTGTCTCCAATTTCCACAGTAGAGTGTCCCCCGCTCCATAATTCAGCCTGTCAATGGCTGCACAGGCACATCCCTTGACATTGCGACTGAAGTTCACATTTTTTGGTAGAGAAGCACTCAACCCTCTGTTCAGGCCATCATTTCGGTTTGTGTTAAGACACAGTTTTGTTAACGCTTGTGCATTTCCCCCTTATCTTAGATGCAGAATCTTTCTCAGTGTAATCCTGTCTCTACTGGTCATGTTGAGATAGTGGAGAGTACCTGTCTGCAGGTACATTGATTTTTTCCACCAGTTTCCTTTCCCACCTGAGCAGGCTATAGAGGAGTACCTGCATATCTTGCAGTCACCTCCATAGCAATCCAATGTCAATGTTGCTGTGCAGTTATCATGCCCTGGACAGGTGACATAAAATCCTCTCCTTCAAAATGAAGCCCCCAAGGTGCACAATTTATTCTGTATGTGTAGAACCACAATATCCTGGCACAGTGTGCCCCTTCTGAAAGCCACATCTCCTCTCATGTTTGGCTATTTGGAACTTCGCCACACCTTCACTTTTCCTCTCCATGCTGATATCTGTATCAGAGTC
Source organism: Lamellibrachia satsuma (assembly GCA_033239005.1). NCBI lineage: Eukaryota > Metazoa > Annelida > Polychaeta > Sabellida > Siboglinidae > Lamellibrachia > Lamellibrachia satsuma. The sequence continues at coordinate 2,856,173 of BSQZ01000001.1, read as the reverse complement.
AAAAACTTTTCCTATCTGACTGATCTGGGAGCAATCTGTCCAACTGACATTTAAGCAATGGCCATAATTTTAGTGGGGTAGACCACTTGTCTGTCATGCTGCACAGCTATTTGCTGAGAAAATACCCCAATGTAGATTCTGAATAGAATTTACAACCCCCTGTAGTTGAAATCTGAGCAAAAAGTAGGCTTATTGTCATTGTAGTTGCAACAGTAGACACTCAAAAGCCCCAAACAGGCAGCATTCCATTCTATCTCGTTGACAGGCAGTTGGCACCTTCACTGACTTGAAATTGGGTCATCCGTGTCAGAAATGCCAAAAGTTCACATGAAAACTTGTCAGATATATAGCTTGTTTTCACACATACCATAATTCGTTGTAGTATGAACGCTCAATATTATCTATCAATGTTGTGAAATACACAGAAATGCCTGCTTTTTGCCCAAAAACAGTGCATATTAAAAAAAAATATTTTAATAAAAAATTAGTTGACAATTTTAGTGTTGTATTGATGAAAATACCCCATATTTTGTGAAACTCTTGTAAGATTTTCTATATCTCTGGCACAGCAAGCAGTGTGGGCTTTATGACTAAAGTGCATATGTGCAACTCAGCCCACTTGAAATTCTTCCCCTTACATACGGGGGCATGTCTCGGTGACATATCAATTAATGTGTTGCATTGCGATGTGGATTTCCTTCTGTGATTTATCGAGATAAAGGTTTTTCTTCGATTTGGTATAACTTTCGTGACGGTTTGTGATAAGTCGGAAATTAATTAGGGCACGGACCACAGACAGAATCCATCCGCCATTACATACATAAAGAGTCCCAAGGAAAAAATTCATTGTGCAGATAGGGTTTATTTGTGAGAGCAGAAATTGTGTGCATGAGTGAGTAGAAGTGATGTTTTTGTGCACAGTAGCATCTAAGCTTTGAAATGATGCCATTTGTCAGTAGGTATACCGGTTGCGTAATGACACAGTGGCTGTTAGGCAGGATGTACTCATATTTGAGAAACTGGGGAATTTCATGGCAGAAATGCACGGGCCTCATGCTTTGAAGCAATTTGTACGAAAAGGAGGTATGTCATTTTCACGAATTTCGCACACCAGGTGTCTTAGTGGGTCTGTCATTTTCTGTGAATTTAAAAAAAAAATTGTAGGATAAATTTTCAATGTAGGCGCAAGAATGTTATAATGGTCGTCTATGGGAAAATTGACTGTGGTCCGTGCCCATACGGTTGACTGAACGTACACTATTATCGTGCTATCATGTTATATAACATACATCGCCGGATAGATCTATTCTAACATCCTGACAGCCCAAATGTGCTTAAATGAACCACCACCATCTGTTTATGAATATAAACGTTGCCGTTCAGTAAACTCACAAACAACTGTAGACACACACACACACATATCTGTGGACGACGTAAAATAGACTTGTGTCTAGTTTGTGAACAAATTATAAGTAATCCTTTTGTAAAATGTGTCCTATGTGAGTCTACCTTTCACAAGACTTGTACCAATATAACACAATATCAGTTTATGTTAATGCTCAGAAAAAAATGTATTTACCGCTGTCCTGCTGTGAAGTTTCCCATTTGAAGATATGAGCGATGATGAACTTATTTTTGAAAACTCACCAATTGAACAAGATTATCAAATTGATCAATTACTGTAGTTGATATATGTTCCCAGTTTGAATTTAGCTCTTCCAACTATTCTGATTATAATAGTTTTGACTTTGAAAATTATATTGATCCAGTTAACAACAATAATTCAACATCAAAATGCAGGGTTGTTTGATTTAAATCATTTGATTTAAATCATTGATTTAATCATGATTTAAATCACTCAACAACAGCAAAATCATTGATTTATGATTTTTTTACTTCAGATTTTTTTAATCGCTGATTTATATGAATTTAACACAAATAATTGTTTATAAGCATCAAGATCAAAGTTTTCCATGTTTTTTCAATACAAAAGCACAAAGTGCGCACACTTGTGTAGCTGTATTGACACCAGATAGTCTGACAGTCAACAATTTTATGACATTGTATGTTTGAGCTATTCCCTTTCTGAATGCAGTGAAGCCACACAAACTCCAGAGCAAGTATCTTTTCAAGTCAGAAGCCCTGAATTAAAGTCCATTTAGAGCTTGTGCTAGTTGTTACTAATTCAGTACGTTGACTCAAGTGAGACAGTCGTGGTGACAATTATTTAATACTGTACCAGTTTGCAGTCTGGTTGGAGACCCTTAGAGTACACAGAGCCCTGGATAGGTGCTAATCCACCCTGTTAGCAAATAATAATTAGCACTGCTACAGCCTCAGACAAACAGCATGCTTTCCTTTCCAAGACATATTATGCAACTACAGGGAGTGAGGCCTTGTGGACATTGTTTAATGTCTTTATATAAGCAAAAATCATGTACCCTCTGTTAAGACAAGTACCCAAATCGATTTGAATAGAACACGTTTGAAAGAGTTTATAAATATAAACATCTATATATAAATATCTATATACCAGATTTAAAAGAAAATAAATAAATAAACAAAATCTGATTTAAATCAAATAAATCCGATAAAATTTTTTTAATCAGAATTTTTTTCGACCCTGTCAAAATGTGATTATTACACTAATTCAGAATGAAATGATAAAATGTGTATAAGCTTAATGGCTTACCATTCATTCACTTTAATGCCAGAAGTCTTAAGGCAAATTTACAGAAAATTAATGACTATCTACAAGAATTACATCTGAAATTTGATATCATCGCTGTATCCGAAACATGGGCTGAACTGGATGCCATAGATGAATTTAATCTAATTGACTATAGTGCTTACCATGTAACTAGAAAAACCCATAAGGGTGGTGGTGTTACATTATATATACGCAACGAACTAACAAGCAGACTACATGAAGCAAAAACCATGAAAGTTGAAAACATTTTTAATGTGTTACCATAGAACTACCCATAAAGAATCACACTAATGTTATTATCAACTGTATTTACAGAACCCCTGGTTCAAATTTAAATATATTTTGTGAAAAAATAGAACACATTTTAAGTGATGTAAAAGCACTCAAAACAATATTTCTGTGTGGGGACCTGAATATTGATTTGTTAAAGCATGAACACCACAGCAATGCTAAACACTGTCTTGATTTGATGTATAGCCTGGGTCTTTACCCTCTAATTGATAAACCAACCAGAATTACAGACATTTCAGCTATCCTAATAGAAAACATATTCACAAATGAATTGCGGCACAATATCACCTGTGGTATTCTGTTTAATGATATCAGTGACCACTTGCCAATCTTTGCACTATATGAGTATCAGATAAGAAGAAATACTAAAATGAATACTCAGTTGACTAGAGTAATAAATAAAGACACCATAACTTTACTTACACAGGAACTAAGCTTACAATTATGGGATGATATTTTAAACTTATATGATGTAAATGAGGCGTATGATTTATTCTTAAACAAATTTATGGGTTTGTTTAACAAGCATTGCCCTATAAAAAAATTTCATGAAAAAGCAACATTTAGAAGAAACCTTGGTTTAACAAAGGTTTAAAACATGCTTGTGCCAAAAAAAGAAGCTTTACAAAGAATTTGTCATATCCCGATCACATGAAGCTGAATTTAAATACAAATCCTATAAAAACAAATTGACGTCTATATTAAGGTTTGCCAAAAAAGCATATTACAGCAAAATGTTGGAGAAACAAAAAAATGTAAAGGGAATCTGGAAAATTGTAAACACAGTAATCAACCACACTTCTTCACTTCAAGATATTGTGGAAATGCGAACTGCATGTATTATGTAGAAGGCAAATAACAATTTGCTACCAGTGAATATACAAAAGTTCTTTACATTGTACAGGTCAGTCTATGTAACCAGACAAAGTCCCACTTTAAAAAAAATTATGCTCGTACCAATTTAAAGAGAATGTGTATTTCAGTTAAAGGTGTAATACTATGGAACTCTCTTTGCAGCTCTTTAATATGTTGTAGAAAGGTTCATTGTTTAAAAAAATACACTGCTAGCATTTTGGTTAGCTATGTAGCATAAAAATAACAGTTTGGCTGTATAAATATTGATTTATTGTAGCTACAAAAAAATATTTTTTATGTTGGTCTATTCATGTTATTCTTGAACTATGCTACAGTGACTATCTAGTCTAAACACTAACATTTATTATTCATATTGAAATATAAATAGATAAATTGTAATCATGCATGTTGCATACTGTAATTGTTTGCTTCTTGTTATATTTATGGTAATTGGACAAGTGTTATAAGTGACCCACTTCTTCTTGCCCTTTTGAATATCAAGACTGTGGTTTATATTTTATGTTTGGCTATTTTTTATGTTGTGTTGTTGTTGAAATAAAAATAAAGACCTGAGATAGAGTTTGATCATTCCCAGAAATTATGCAAGCCTTTGTGCAGAGTAAGAGGGAGATTGAGGAGCACATAATGCTACCTGATTGGTGGTTACAGTAAGGAATCACCAGAGTAAATCGGTGGAGCTTACATTGTGTTGCAGCAGTAACAGGGTGAATGACACTAGTAATCCCATCTTCATTAATCAAAGAAGACTAAAATTGCCCAAAGTTAGACAAATGCCTTGAGCTGTGATTGAGCAACAGATCATTGTGCAAATTAAAACCAGTATCAATTAAAGAAAGCTAGCAGTACAAAATGCTGGTTTCACGCATTGCTGTATACACATGCACCCTTGTCTGCCCTATGCTGTGTGTGTGTGTGTGTGCGTGTGTGTATGTGTGTGCACGTACATGCATGCGTATGTGCATGTACGTGTGTTATGAATGTGTGGAAACCATATAGCCAGCCACCACAACAAAGAGAGTAATTGGCTTGCTAACTCTGCATTGTTTCAGTGAGCAGATATTTTCTGAAACCATAACATGTTCTGGTTATGTGTCTTCATATTGTTTAAAAAACTGCTTAGCAACTGTCTGTCTACTGCTCTCTGAGTGTTGCCAACTGACCACACGTAATGTGACTTGGTAGCACATTTATAGTTGGAATAAGATTATGTTTCAGACAAATCAGATAGTTGTATAATGTATAACTATTTGATTGGAACCAACCTCTGAAAAGTGTGAACCTCCCAATAATATTAAAATTGTTTAATTAATGTAAATCCCCCTTTCTCAAAAGCATGAATCCCCTCCCCAATATTACTTAGAATTTTTCATAAATGTGAACCTCCTTTTCCAAAAATGTGAACCTCCCTTCTCAGAAGTGTGAACCCCCCCAATATAATATATTATTTTCATATATGTGAATCCCTCTTTAAAAAATGTGAACCCCGTTCTCAAAAGCATGAAACCTCTTCTCTAAAGATTGAACCCCCTTCTTGAAAAGTATGAACCAACCAATAATATGAAAATAATATTATTTTCATATTATTATGAAAACAATATTATTATTTTCATATTATTATGAAAATAATATTATTATTTTCGTATTATGGGAGGTTCATGCTTTTGAGAGGGGGGTTCACATTTTTAAAAAAGGGGTTAATATTTTTTGAAAAGGGGGTTCACAAAAAGGGGGTTATGTGAACCCCCTGAACCCCCCCAGCTATGGGCCTGGTGGGTATATGTGTAACCGGTGGTGAACTGACAGAGTAGTAGTCACTATCTCTAACCCACAGGTTCCGGTTCCCTCCCTCTCCCTCTAGGAATAGCTGTTGATTGCAGCCGGCATGTCAGATTGTAAATGGATCCCCGGTAAATTTTTCACTGTGAAATATGGACCCCCAGCATGATAAATGGACCGGGGTCCATTTATCATGGTGGTGATCCGTGGTAAATGGACTCACAGTCCATTTATCACTGTGGAAAATGGACCCCCCTGAAAATAGACCTGATAGGTTTCCACTGATACACAGAAATGCATTTCAATCAAACAATTACTTTTATTCTAAAAAACTTTAACAAGTTACATTGCTCACCAGAATCGTTGCTTAGCAAAGATAGCAAATAGTTCTCCATTTTAAAGTCACATTGAACTATTCTCTAACTATTAGAGATAAAAAATCTTAGCATGTTGCCCGTATACCCAATATCGTTACATTGCCAAACTAGCCAATAGTTCTCCATTTTGAAGTCACCATTATATGTAAGCTGTCACTAATCAAGATTCTTGAACAGTAAGATCACTGTCTCATGTGGCCATCACCGGTTCAAAGTGTTATGGGTCCACCCTTGAAATATCCTGTAAAATATAGTTAATTGCAATATGACACACCTCATTTACAGCCTTTCCTTACTAGAGTTATTTTATTAAAGTTACGGCTATGACGATTACAGCTGCTAACTGTTGAATGACTTTGAATGCTATAACAATTCATTGCTCCTCAATGTCGCGCTTGATGTGTGCCTATTATAAAGATTAATATAACATTAACTACATGAGGGGGGCTACATTTTCCACGGCCATTGAAAATGGACCCTTCCCCCATATAAACAATGGGTAGTTAATTTTTTTAACCATTCAGAAATTATAGTTAATGCTAATAATAAGAATAATAGTAATTAAATAATACTAATTTATTTCAAAAGCCAAAGTTGAGAGGTATGTGAAAACAGGGGGGTACAAGGGGCCATGGAAGGTACATACATAGGGATACATTTATTATAGCCAGTGAGTCAATTACAATAAATAATAAAAAAACAGAGGGTAAAAGGTACATAGGAGGGGGGTACACTTTCCACGCCCATCGAGAATGCACCCCTCCCATATTTTCGAAATTGTATTTCCACGCCCGGGATCCAATTCTGCAACTGAATATCTAACTGCTCCTGGCTGTTTGATATGAAATTAATCTACTCACCCAGTTTGGCATGGGGCTCAAAATTGCATGTTAGCAATCGTGTGTGAACAACAGTTTCAAATAACGCTTTGTTATTTACTTTTAACTCGGACTCACTTGCAGTCTGTACTTACTAGTAGTTTAAAGTTTAGGCTTTAATATTTAAGTTATGACCTTAGCTGACAAGTTGGTGGTCAATAGGACCTTCAATTTTCAAAAGTTGGTGGTCAATAGGACCTTCAATTTTCAAAAGTTGGTGGTCAATAGGACCTTCAATTTTCAAAAGTTGGTGTTCCGAATATTAACTTATACGAGTAATGTACATTTGCAGCTGTAGAACACAGCACTTATTTTCACATTTTAATATACTAGTTCAGACCAGATCTGTGCTAGATATTAATTTATGATATTCACATTAATGAACCAGTAATTACAAAATGACAATATATGCAACAATCTGATCACAACAGTTTATTGTTGAGAAAAAAATCAATGTTACAATCTACAACAAACACCAATGTCTGCCTGGAACTCGCTGGAAGGGCTAGCACATGGTCGATCATGTCCAGGATGCTGGGATATTTCAGGAGATATTTGTCATTGATATGTGACCACTTCAGCTCATTCAATCTGTGGCTGAAATCAAATTGCACACAGACAATTAGTTTACTTGTTAAAATACAGTCGATGGCAGTACTGGAAAGAACTGGAATGAACACAGCTGACTCGAGGTAAATTATATACCTCCAGCAGGAGGTATACAAACCAAAATCTAGTACATTCTAATACACAGTAATACTTACTTCGCACGCACGCACGCACACACGCACGCACACACACGTGTACGCTTACCACGCCCGGGGTCCATTTACCACGACTGAATATGGACCCCCCCATGATAATTGGACCCCGGATCCATTGACAATACGACACCATCGACCGGAGCTGTCGACTGGTGGCGCCCATGGCGTGAGTAGCCTAATAATTGTCCACAAGTCCCTACTGGTGTCTGTAACGGTAAATGTTTTTAGCTGAATGCTGTGTTCTCACTCCGTTTCTTCAGCAAGGCTTATTCAACGTCAACAGGCTCCGTTTTACACATACTGAATAAGCAGCGCAACCAATGCATGCGAGTGACAAAGGGGGTAACTGTTCGGGTGGGGCATTGCCCAGGAGTGTATTAACCCCTTGTCCTTTCACGATTTACCCTAAATGTTGAAATATGCATTTTTGTACCTGAGTTCATTGACAGTGCAACAGCACTACAGATAAGTGCAACAGTGCCTGCTGTTATTGTTTGCCTGGTTGTGCTCAGTCATGCGTACTGCTTAGTGACGTAATGCTTAGTGAAGTGCTGTAGGCTTTGTCTGTTTTTACGTTGCACTTACCATGCTGCCTTTCATGTAGAACAGTCGTCTGTTCTACTACATTTGTTTCTATTGACATCGCGGTCTACTGTGATGTTCTATTTCTGCGTGAATGTGGTGTAAACGTCAATACTTTCAACATAAACACACATGTTTAGCAGCTTTCTAATACGTGATGTAATAATTGATTCAACATTGATTCCATTGACAATACGACACCATCGACCGGAGCTGTCTACTGGTGGCGCCCATGGCGTGAGTAGCCTAATAATTGTCCACAAGTCCCTACTGGTGTCTGTAACGGTAAATGTTTTTAGCTGAATGCTGTGTTCTCACTCCGTTTCTTCAGCAAGGCTTATTCAACGTCAACAGGCTCCGTTTTACACATACTGAATAAGCAGCGCAACCAATGCATGCGAGTGACAAAGGGGGTAACTGTTCGGGTGGGGCATTGCCCAGGAGTGTATTAACCCCTTGTCCTTTCACGATTTACCCTAAATGTTGAAATATGCATTTTTGTACCTGAGTTCATTGACAGTGCAACAGCACTACAGATAAGTGCAACAGTGCCTGCTGTTATTGTTTGCCTGGTTGTGCTCAGTCATGCGTACTGCTTAGTGACGTAATGCTTAGTGAAGTGCTGTAGGCTTTGTCTGTTTTTACGTTGCACTTACCATGCTGCCTTTCATGTAGAACAGTCGTCTGTTCTACTACATTTGTTTCTATTGACATCGCGGTCTACTGTGATGTTCTATTTCTGCGTGAATGTGGTGTAAACGTCAATACTTTCAACATAAACACACATGTTTAGCAGCTTTCTAATACGTGATGTAATAATTGATTCAACATTGATTCCATTGACAATACGACACCATCGACCGGAGCTGTCTACTGGTGGCGCCCATGGCGTGAGTAGCCTAATAATTGTCCACAAGTCCCTACTGGTGTCTGTAACGGTAAATGTTTTTAGCTGAATGCTGTGTTCTCACTCCGTTTCTTCAGCAAGGCTTATTCAACGTCAACAGGCTCCGTTTTACACATACTGAATAAGCAGCGCAACCAATGCATGCGAGTGACAAAGGGGGTAACTGTTCGGGTGGGGCATTGCCCAGGAGTGTATTAACCCCTTGTCCTTTCACGATTTACCCTAAATGTTGAAATATGCATTTTTGTACCTGAGTTCATTGACAGTGCAACAGCACTACAGATAAGTGCAACAGTGCCTGCTGTTATTGTTTGCCTGGTTGTGCTCAGTCATGCGTACTGCTTAGTGACGTAATGCTTAGTGAAGTGCTGTAGGCTTTGTCTGTTTTTACGTTGCACTTACCATGCTGCCTTTCATGTAGAACAGTCGTCTGTTCTACTACATTTGTTTCTATTGACATCGCGGTCTACTGTGATGTTCTATTTCTGCGTGAATGTGGTGTAAACGTCAATACTTTCAACATAAACACACATGTTTAGCAGCTTTCTAATACGTGATGTAATAATTGATTCAACATTGATTCCATTGACAATACGACACCATCGACCGGAGCTGTCTACTGGTGGCGCCCATGGCGTGAGTAGCCTAATAATTGTCCACAAGTCCCTACTGGTGTCTGTAACGGTAAATGTTTTTAGCTGAATGCTGTGTTCTCACTCCGTTTCTTCAGCAAGGCTTATTCAACGTCAACAGGCTCCGTTTTACACATACTGAATAAGCAGCGCAACCAATGCATGCGAGTGACAAAGGGGGTAACTGTTCGGGTGGGGCATTGCCCAGGAGTGTATTAACCCCTTGTCCTTTCACGATTTACCCTAAATGTTGAAATATGCATTTTTGTACCTGAGTTCATTGACAGTGCAACAGCACTACAGATAAGTGCAACAGTGCCTGCTGTTATTGTTTGCCTGGTTGTGCTCAGTCATGCGTACTGCTTAGTGACGTAATGCTTAGTGAAGTGCTGTAGGCTTTGTCTGTTTTTACGTTGCACTTACCATGCTGCCTTTCATGTAGAACAGTCGTCTGTTCTACTACATTTGTTTCTATTGACATCGCGGTCTACTGTGATGTTCTATTTCTGCGTGAATGTGGTGTAAACGTCAATACTTTCAACATAAACACACATGTTTAGCAGCTTTCTAATACGTGATGTAATAATTGATTCAACATAACTTCACATCAGTTGTGCCACATCGCCCCACGGTGCACCTGTGTTAAACATGAGCAATCACAACAATGCATAAATGTGACCAAGAGACACGTTTTATTTTAATTTTTCCCCAGGCTGATTCCTGACAGCATAAGTTATGCATATAGCATATTTTTCTAGACAAAACATAGATCTATATGTCGAACATTAGTATAATTATACAATATCAATGGCTTTGTGAAGTTTTTCTGCTGACTGATCGCCGTAGAACCGTTTTATCAGAGAGCAGTAGGGCCAACTTCACGCTTGGCTGCACACTGGCTGTGTACGTGTATGGCCACGGGGCTACAGTGTTTTACGACGGTGCCACAGTGGTTCATCATCACCTGGTTGCTTACATCTATATTAGATTTAACAAGATTTAACAAGATTGCCATCCCAAACAACAAGTTCCAGGTAGCAAGTGGACAAGGAAGCCATTGGCTTATCGAGAATCCAACAATTTTCTCATCTATGTGTAGCCCGCTGTTATCATATATCTGTCAATTCTATTTTTAAACATATTCACACTACTAGCATTAACACAATCGTTTGGCAGTTTGTTTCATTCATTTATCACCCTCTGTGAGAAAGAGTACTTTCTCATGTCCAACCTACACAGTTCCTTAACTAATGCTGCTTTGTTTCCTCTGGTTCTAGTGCCTTCTTTAAGTTTGAAGAACATATTCCTATCAACAATTCCTATATTACTTTTCAGTCATCGTAGCTTGGGATATCCATTTCTTGATGATCAATACGCTGACAACAAGCCAATTAGAAATATCTGAGTCATTAAAAGCGGGTGCGAGTCAGGATTGAACCAATCGGAAGACGATGAACTGACAACGAAACCTGCGACTACAGCGAGATCCAGACCCGAAACATATAGTGAATTGTCGCCTTCTTGATGCACTGTGCCTCCGGCAGATCGCGCAGCAGCATCCGACACACCAATCGCATGTAAACGGTTTGGGAAAAGCACTGTATGGTAATGCCCCAGGCAGTTATGACTTATGACCAGTCCTATAACTGCTGTCAGTTATATAACAGTGGCTCCTACGTGCTGATTTATGTTTCCGGTATGTGTAGCATTCCACTCGTAATATACATGCTTGGCTTCCCGATTAGTTTATCTAATAATAATACCAGACTTTTGGCAAGTCAAAAACTAGCACATTTTGACTTTGATGGTTGCATCCTTGGTTGGAATATATGCATGTGCTGTTACATGTGACTGCCCAAGCATGACATTCGTTTACACTACTTTACTTCTGGAGATTGGCAGATCCAATGCTGTCAAACATGTCACGTTTAAATGGGCCAGTGTTGAACATAATTAAACAGTTACAGCTAACACCGTTTCGCTGGGTGTGCAGGAACTGCCAGGGACCACAAAAAAAAAACAATCAAACCAATTATCACCAACAGCAGGCCTGCATGCAAGGCCAGGGAATTGGAGCCTGTGTCAACAACGTAACTACAATAGAGAGGATCATCAGGCCGTCTGGATTATATTTTCTGTTACTGAATACCTGATCGGTTCAATGAACATATCATTGACACAGCGGCACATGTAGCTATTCCGACTGAAACGTGGGAGCAGCAAGAATACACTGCTACGATAAACAATCTGTATATTCGCTTACTGTAATTGGAAGAAAAGACATGGTGACCTTGGCATTGTGCACAAGACTGAACTGTCGTTTACAATTACAAACACTGTGGAATACATCCCATTTGAACACATAATAGCACGGTGCAAACATCTCACAGTGCTTGCTGTATACCGCCCGCCATCATTGCCCATACCAGTGTTTTAGGAATATTTTGAAGAGTTATTTGCCAGGCTGGATTCTGCTGCTGGGAATGTCGTCACCACTGGAGATTTCAACCTGAACGTGGATGTTGGTTCTGCGCCAGGCGTTTCTTTCCTGACGTTCTCTTCACCCTGTTCGCTCTACATCACTTTGAGGCGGTGTCATATTCACGACTATTGCACAGAAATTGAACAGAGATCGGAGTCCGATTCAAGGGAAGCGAAGACATAGGGGAATACTCTTAAAGCGGCTGATTAGATGGATTATGATTTGTTTTGTGGGGCCCTTTGTGTGCTAGCCCTACGGATGTACCACTTGCACCATAATTATCCGGGCCCTTACAATGACGCCAGAACTGTTGAGTTATATTTCAGTTTCTGTTTCCGCATAGTAGGCGTAACAACGCCACATAATGACAACGAACTTACAACGTATAGCATACAGGTAGATCCGCTTCTTCACTATGTGAAGTACGCCTAATAGTCGCTAGGGGATCCCCAGGAAAACACCACACATCGGTGACGTAGTTTAACATGATTGGACACGATTGCCATCCAAAGCAATAACTCCAAATGACAAGTTGACAAGGAAGCCAGCCTATGGCGTATCCAGAGTCCGATGGTTGTTCAATTAGGCCCTATCAGATATCTGTCAATTTTGTTTTTAAACATATTCACACTGCTGCATAAAGGTAAAACGCTCTGCATTTCACCCTTGTTAGACTTGTTGATTCCAATTATTGCGCGAAAAGCATCGTTCACATATCCAGCACTGTCTTTCGCCAGGAACTAATTTACAGCTGAGTGAGTGAACTGAAGCAACATCGTGTGAACGAAATTGCCCAAGCTTCGAAACGGCAGCAAGAAGATTCGAAACTAGGTTCTCTCGAAGGTTCTAATCGCTACGCCACTCCCTCCCTGAATTGATATATGTGTATTGCCTGAATAGTTTAATATATTAAAGCTTCTTAGCACTTTGATTGTTCTGATTGTGATACAAGGACCAACTCTGGTACACGTGTGTTATGACAGGTTCTTAGAAAACTGAGAGGTGGACCCAACGAAATTAGCATTTTATGGGGGCGTGGCACCATATTAAAAATGGCCGCAATGAAATTCCGAAATACATTCACTTCTAATTAATTTTTTTGGTGATTTAAAAGCTAGCCTGTGGTTTTGGGACACGAGAAATCGATTAAGATAAACGTTAATGTGATTGGATGATTACCTCATTTACATATATGCTAAATCGCATCCATTTTGTATGAATTAGAGCAATTGAAAGTGCTCAGGTGAATTGGCCTATTATATTAGGCAATATCTACTGATTTAATATTGTAGTAACTGTAGTAATATCACCTAAGCTAATAAGCGGCCATTTTCGTTGTTGTGTTAAGGGGCCCGGGGAAATGCAACAGCCAGCATTAGAGCTGCGTTGCGCTGTGTAGCAGAAGGTATATATATATATATATATATATATATATATATATATATATATATATATATATATATATATATATATATATATATATATATATATATTATATTACTGTTTTAATGTGTTTATCATGAACCCATATAATACATACCTTATTGAAGGATACTGGTTTTTATGCACTCGTTACTTTGGAATGTTGTAGTTGGCTGAAGGAGGCAGACGGAAGTGAGGAAACGAAACAGTACAAAGTTGGGACGGATTTGGGTGATGCAACTCAACTACATGATTATTTTTCAAGATAATTTAGACCGAAATGTACGACAATTTAGCATGAAAAACAAGTCGCAGCACATGTTGTAGTGTTATCACTTTCGATAATGCAATGATAATTGTTTACATTTTGATTTACTTGCAGGTTACCTTATAAGTCAAGCCAGCAATCGAATGTAGCTGTCACTATCGAATGTAGCTGTCACCATTGATTGTAACTGTAGAGCACAGTTTTAGAAGTTCAGCAGTGGTGTTGTGGTAATCCACCAAACTTAAAATTATGTCTAAAAAGGTGGTGACTATGACTGGCGATGCAGAGACACTAATAAGTGACCCTTCAACGTCTCCCTCCGATTGGACAAAATGCATTATGTGTCAGATAGAACGACAAACAATCTGCGAGATGTCCAATGAACCCCACCAGGTCAAGTGTGTCTGGTTACGAGACATCTGTTTCCAACTTATTGGAATTTGAAACAACAGATTTGATCCTTATCATTTGCCCAGGGCACGAAAACGGAATTCAAATGAACAGACATATGAGTGAGTCAAATCCAGACGAGAACCATCATTGTAAATATAAATGTGCATCAAATCAATGTGTGTTTTTATGTGGAGAACTACATGAGAAAGATGGTATCCGCGTTACATCTACAAAGGACCTTTATACTAGGGTGAACAAAGCAGCAACCACCCTTCCGGACAGGACACTGCTGGCAAAATTAGGAACAACAGACTTGGTAGCACAGGAAGCTCCGTACCACGCAAAGTGTTTGACTGCTCTATACAACCGCGAAAGAAAAGCACATTAAAGCTCAACAACTGGGTCAGATCACGAGTCAGGTATGAAAGCACTTACCCTAGCAGAGTTGGTGACTTACATTGAAGAGTCAATAGATCCGGAAGTGTGCACCGTATTCCGCCTGGTTGATTTATTTAATATGTACTCAGTCAAGCTAACACAACTGGGTGTTAATATTGGCACCAGGCCGAATAGCACAAGGCATAAAGAGACGCGTCTTGAGATGGTGTCATGCCTGAAGGCATACACAGAGGGAAATCATGTGTTGCTGATGTTTTAGAAATACTTTGGAGAAGGGATAAGGACTGCATGCAGCCAAAGCGTTGAGACAGATGCAGTAATCCTTGCTAAAGCTGCTGAGATTGTAAGAAAGGACATGTTTGAGATGCAATATACGTTCAGTGGCTCTTTTGCAGGGAAATGCCAAGATGAAGCAGCCCAGAAAAATAACAGGCACTAGTTAGTATGATTTTAGAAGGATCAAATGTTAAAGATCATAATGAGAACGACAATAAATCAGCTGGGCTAACAATTGCTCAACTGATAATGTTCACTAATGCCAAACACCAGAGAAGAGGTGGGTTGTTCAACATATGCGAAATAGAGAAACATCATTTCCAATATACATTAGCCTTGTTGTCCACGCACACACACGGAGTAGGGAACGCATTGACAATAAGCATTCGTATGGCGTGTGCATAGGATACAACATACTCCTAACGATATCAACTGAACTGGCCAATAGGGTCAGCAACTTCTACCACGATCAAAACGTGGTATATCCTCTACACCAGCCAGGGCTCTTCACGGCGGGGGCAATGGATAACATCGACCACAACACAAGCGCCAGATCATCGAAATACAGTTACCATTGGACACAACGCCGAACGATGTCTGTTCATGGAGAAGAGAGAGGGTTGACAGCCACGAATACACGACCCTTACCAACAAACGTATTCAGAGTTCCCACCAGTTGGCTTGGATGTCACAGAATATTCGGTTCCACAATTACATTACTCCCGGCTAAGACTCGGCCACTGCTGCGTTGGATGAAGAAAATAAATGGCTAGAAAATGCGCTGACTCTACTCGACCAAGTGCAGATGACCATGGATGAATACATATCATGGGCAGGTTATCAAGCAGCCGTAATAACAACACCTGTTGGTCTCTCGATAAGCCAATGGCTTCCTTGTCCACTTGCCACCTGGAACTTGTTGTTCGAGGTGGCAATCTGGTTAAATCTTGTTAAATATGGCCTTGTTTCATGTACAGGTGACTGACTTGATGGTAGTGGGTGGTCAAGTGCTTTGGTCGCAGCAAACACCACAACGTCAGGTAGAGCAAACTCCATGCTGGAGGGCGGACACGTAACACGGACAAGATGGGCCCATCAAGTAACAGCCGCTAGTCTAAGTGTCCTACAGAGACATGCGTACCAACAGTATTTTGACACGCATCTTGCCAACGATGCCCCGCCTAGATCCCGTGAATGGTGTAAAACGCAGTCAGAAACTCGCCAACAGTTCCTCTATTGGAGCATGACGCGAGCTTCATGCAGTTTGTGAGATCTATGAGTTGTTATTTAGTCTTGATTCTCTAAGATCTGCGGCTAACTCATAATAAAATAATCTTGAGTAAACTGTTATCAGTTTATACGATGCAATTCGAAACAACTTTGAACTTTGATTGTATTGACACAATTGAACTGTCACACTGAAAAGCGACATCATACAAACTAATGTTATAGTGCAACATATCGGCAATGACACTGGTTGGCTGCTGGCGCTTCACGGTAACACACGGCAGCTGTTGGTCGACCGGCTGCCAGTAATAAATAATAAACTAAAAGAATACTAAATAGGGCCTACATACAGGTCCGTCCTCAGGGTTTCGAAAAGGGGGTCGAAGCGTACACCATCAGCCGGGGATTTCTGGGACGATTTCTAAAAAGGGTACATTTAAACACAATTCCCTTATGACATATTTGAGTGGCGTCCAGGCTTATTGCATTTGTATTTATAATGGATTGCTGTCCAACAGTGGCCTATACAGGGGGTATTGGGCCATGCTCACCTTTGGCTTAAATATTTTGTTTAGCATGTAACCTGTTGCACCACTACATGGCAGCATGGTAAACTAATGGGTGACTAAGGTTACCCCCCACCTTTTTGCCCCCGCGAGATCCTAGATACGCCACTGAGCCAATTAAAACTGTTCTGTTGCTAGCGTTACCTTCTGCACTCTACTTTCCTTAAGTTTGAAAAAATACTATCAACAGTTTCAAAACCATTCAAGATAAAGACAAACTATTTTTGATCTTCTTAGTCTCCTTCTTTCTAGTCTTCTCACATAAATCATTTCTAGCTTAAAGGGAATAAAAAAGGCAACAGCTAAAATGCTGTTTCGGTGTATACATAATCTAACTAGCAAAGCTCGTGTAAAATTCCAACATTATCACCCTAACATTATCACAAAAATTACATTACAATTCGATACCACCAAAGTGAGGCATTCCGACCATAAGTGTCAGAGGAGCATTCCGAACAAGCGGTTTGAGCATTCCGACCATGGTTGGTGCATCCCGACCAGGTAGTGGTGCAACCAGGTAGTGGTGCACCCAGGTAATGGTGCACCCAGGTAGTGGTGCATCCAGGTAGTGGTGCACCCAGGTAGTGGTGCACCCAGGTAGTGGTGCACCCAGGTAGTGGTGCATCCAGGTAGTGGTGCATACAGGCAGTTTGGCATTCCGACTATGATTCGTGCGCAGCACAACTCCTAGCAATAAGCGAGACTATGTTAACGCTAGTCTAGTACGTCTCGCTTATCCGACTCTCGAGTCTGGCAGCAGAGGCGTGGTCTCGGTGTTGCCCTCTGTCACCACTCCATTTCTGTAGGCGTTCCCGTGAAGCGCCAGCAACCAGTCAGCGTCATTATTGAGATGCTAAACTAAACATTTTTTGCCTGATTTTACTTTTCAGTCGGACGTACTCATAGTTTAAAGTTAATTCGAATTGCATCGTATCAACTGATAAAAGTTAACTCTTATTTTACAAATTAGTCAAATGCCCGGATGACATCGTAATTAGCTAATTATATTTCGCAATCGGTACACAGCCGCGAAGACATCTGCATCTGCCGCTGTTGAACCTGAACCACAAGAGACACCACCAGTGCGACGTAGCTCATCAGCCACGAAACTTCAGCAACAAGTATCTGAAGAGCCCATCGTTGACGACACCCTCAGTGGCTACCGAATGTTTGACGTTGACCAACTGACAAATTTCATTCGGCAGTTTCCATGTCCAACTTGTCAGTATCAAGGTTATGACGTGACAGAGGTGAAAGCAGGACTTGCTACTTCGATGAAGTTCACATGCAGGGCATGCAGTGATGAACTGAACCTACACAACACTTCTGGTGAGAACATCAATGTGCGATTTCAGATGGCCATCTACAGCATCGGAGGCCATTACACTCATGGTTAGCGGTTTCTCGCCAATGTGAACATGCCACCTCCCGTCAGTACGAGTCGATCAAACCTCTACAAGGACACCATCCATGCAGCGACAGAGAAGGTTGCACAGCAGAGTATGGCAAAGTCTGCCAGAGAACTGTCTGACACTTTGCCTCCCGACTGTAATGCAACTGTTTCTTGTGACGGTACTTGGCAGCGGCGTGGGTTCTCTAGTAAAAATGGTGTAGCTACGGTCCTATCTGTGAACCCAAATGGCCCTGCCAAAGTCATTGATGTTGACATTTCTAGTAACCACTGTGATGCATGTGGTAAAGCTAGAAAGAAATATGATGCTGACAAGTTTGCAGACTGGTACACTAAACATGAACCGGCATGTGCCAAGAATCATGAGGGTACTGCCGGCCAGATGGAGCAGGGGGGTATGCTTCGTGTTTTCAGGAGGTCTGAGGAGAAACATAATCTCAAGTACAGCGGGTATTTGGGTGATGGGGACTCAAAGAGTTTCTCAGCTGTTGCCAATGTAGATCCACCAGTGTACACAGATGTAGAGATAGCCAAGTTGGAGTGTTGTGGCCACGTACACAAGCGTATGGGAAAGCGATTGCTAGATAAAGTCGCAGAACTCAAGTCAAAACGTTTTAAAGAAGGGCGGAAGAGTTACAAGGGCATAGGTGGTGCAGGTGGTTTGACCAAGAAAGCCATCAAGGTAATCCAGGGTCACTTTGGTGGGGCCATAAGAGGGAATGTGGGTGATCTGGGAAAAATGAAAACGGCTGTGATGGCCATTTGGAAGCATCGGGGTAAAGATCACAGTGACTGTGGTGATTGGTGCCCTGCACACAGTGGTGACTTGGGGAAGGCTAACAAGAATTGCCTGCCTAAATTTGTTCTCGATGCAATCAAGCCAGTGTTTGAGGTGCTAAGTGCAGACGGTTTGTTGGCAAAGTGTACCCATGGTGGAACCCAAAATTCTAACGAGAGTTTCCACCACTTAATTTGGAGCAGATGCCCAAAGACAGTGTTTGTAGGCAGGAAGAGGCTGGAGACAGCAGTGTTTGATGCTGCTGTTGTGTACAATGATGGGGAAATGGGTAGGATGGAGATATTCTCCAATCTGGGTCTTGCGAAAGGTGATTACATGAAAGTGGCTTTTCATGCCTTCGATAGAAAGAGGGTGAGGTCTGCTGAAAAGCAGGTGACAGAGGCTGCTAGGGCCAGTAGAAGGAACAGACAACTTGCTCAGGCTGCAGCAAGCACCAGTGATGCTAGTTACCAAGCAGGAGCATTCTAAGTGAAGCATACTTGTCAATATGCACATGAGAAACTTTAAAATGCTGTTTCCTCGATTTAAAATTTTCGGTAAATTTTTGTGTTTCAAAACATGTTATCTACAGAAGTTATTGGTGAATATTGATGAAACTTGGTGTGACAGTAAAGCAGTGTATAATGAATCATGTGAAGTAGCATAATTGATATTGCTTAATTACTTGCAGAGATACAAGGTATTTTGTAAATGCGAATACCTGTTGAGTAAAGATTATGAATAAAAAATCATATTTATTTTGAAACTGAAGTGACAGAATTTGTTTTACTTCACATGACGAACTGACATATTGCCAACACACACGCACGCACGCACGCACGCACGCACGCACGCACGCACGCACGCACGCACGCACGCACGCACGCACGCACGCACGCACGCACGCACGCACGCACACACACACACACACACACACACACAAAATCAGCTCTCTATCTCATAAAGTGACTTTGGAATCATGTTTTGAAAATGCCCTATATATTTGCTTTGTCGGCCATCTTGGATCATGTGACATGTCGAAATTAGGTCAACGTTACATTTTTCCATTTCATACACCATTATGCTCACATGCAGAAAATTTCATATCTCTAGGTATAATAACAACGAAGATAATTTTAAAGGTGATACCTGTCCTTACAATGAAAACGCTTCTCTTTGTCCAGGCGAAAGTGTGTGCGTCAAACGGTGGCGCCACAGCGCGGAGACTCGATAATCGAGGCTGCGCTAATATACCTGTCGACCTCCGAGTTTAAAAATCCAGATTATGTTGAAAAAAAAAATACGAGCGAAGCAAGCCCCCTATTGTGTGGGGTCTGGGGCCGGCTCAATGGCCCCAAAAGCCAAAAATGTTAGACATTCTGTGATGCTTTCTAAGTCTCTGCTAGACCCAAAATGTGACATTCATCTTGGGGTGGGGCATGGTTTTGTAAACGGGGGCACCTCCTCACAGGTGTGTATATATATATATATATATATATATATCCAGGGTCTTGCATTGCCATGGGGGAGGGGCACATTAGTGACCCTGTTCACAGTTACCCCCACTGGGGTGACCACTCCTGCCCCCTTAAATATGCAAATGCACCCCCAAAATCTCGGGCTGGAGGCATGCAGAATTATTTTTGAAATATGGTGCATTCTGAGGGCACATTGATGTTATTTTGGCATGAATAATTTTGAGCCACCATATTTTCTGTGGGAAAAAATCTAGTTACAAATTGCACGCACTTTATAATTTTATTGCAGGCTATCATGATAGACACGTTATCGCAGCCTTATCAATCGTGGAATCATTAACACATATACACAAGCATGCACGCACGCACACGTGCAATCCGCCTGCATGCATGCACGCACGGACAACTTTAGATACAAGAATGTGGTGGCTAGCACATGTTGTGGCACTCCTGAAACCAGTGAAAGACCGATCAGTGCCACAATACTCCAGGGCAATACGAACATGAAAGGTACAACTTACAAGTTAAAAAAACGTTGCTGTATCTTGGTACATGATCATTACAATGGATTAAAATAATAAAGTACATATAAAAATCGTAACTTCTTGTTGTAATACAGGCAACCGTACATATAGAATGCTAACACATTGTGTTTTGGGTACACATTATAGCCACTTACATACACATCCACACCCGCCAAGAACAAAAGAGCCACCGCTAGGCAATATCTCAACAGTGCAAAGTCTGATCATATCTACTCCTCATAAAATCATGTTATATAGTGTAGACTATATCGAGTCTAACATCATGACTATCAAATGTTTTTAATGAACCACACTTAAAAAAATTAATTTGATCGTCATATGTTAATGAATGTCGACCTTGTCGTTCAGCAGGGGCAGCCTAAAAGACGGATCAGGGCAGACCAAGTTATATAAACAGTACACGGCGGAGTCATACAGCTAGAATCACCACAATAATACAATTAATAAAACATGTATATTTCCGCACTATAGGCACAATCAATAATTAATTTAAACAAGAACAACACAGCTATCCGGTTTGCCTTCGTATGCCTTGTCAGCTTTCTCCATTCAGCATTCCTCCCGATTCATTAAAATTTTGTTATACTACATAAACATGATTTTACAATAAAAACGGTCACACTTTGTAACTTTAAATCTGGCTGTAATTTGGCTGCCTTGATCACTACATATGGTCACTAAACAGGTCAACTTATTTAACAGACAGAAAAAGCATGGAAGGCCATTGTGATTCAAGGAACTCACTTGACATAAACAAGCAAGCAAGGCTGTGACTTGGTAAAATACCTCAATTGCATACACATTAAAAAAATTTACGTTTTGGTTATACATTTGTAAATGCATTTGAATTAATCTCGAAACATTGTACATGTACATTTTATTCATTATCAATTAGAATCAAACAAATATGTATAGTACAAAATATGAGGCTTATTAAGCAGTAATATAACACTTTTGAGTGCCATTATTCCAACAATTATATTTGCATATAAAAGCATTTGAAACTGGTTAGGCATTTGAAAAATCAAATGTTTGGAAATTGCATCCAAATGCAAATGTTTAGCTATACACCCAAAATGTAAATGCACAATGTGACGGCTGCAGGTGAATGTGCATTTAAATACTCAACATTCAAATGCATTTGTTGCCAAGCTTGATGCACACAAAATAAGGTAGTCTCTGTCATCATACTACCCTCGGAAAAAGTAAACGAATTACAAAAAAAGGAATTTAAATTAAATTTGCAAGGATTTAAAAATTATTGCCAGAAAATTTTATTGAAAATGGATTTTGGTGCATACATTATTTTTTCAAGCAATTTACTTGAAATTGTGTATATTAATTCACATTACCAGTGTTTGGTTTGTTCTAAAAAGATGCTATCTTACCCTATCATTAAGTTATGGTTGAATAAAATTCTTAATTCTGTGAAATAAATTAGCATTAATTTATATTGCTATTAACCATACATTATATGGAGTAAGAAATTAAGCCTATAGCATACCATATATACATTGTAAAAAGTACTGTGTGTAAAAATATATATGGAAAAGACCTGAGAAGATATAAGCCAGTGTGGACATACTTTTAACATTAAAAAATATGTATCATTTAAATAATGCTTGCATGAAAAAAACTTCATTTATTTTTCAAAGCAGGATATTTTTCTCCTACATGTCAAACAGGTATATGTCAATATTTAGATTTTGACAAATCCACATAAAATAATTAATGCAGTCCTGCTAGGTAGCACAGCCCCTTAAATTGAAACAATTGTAAGCAGAACAAGCCGCAAAAATAAATGGTTTTAGACATTTCAGGCCATACTGACTTAGTCTTAGGCCTCTGAGACCAGGCCAGGCTGCATTTTAGAACAATTAAGCTAGCTGACAATAAAAAATAATATAGAATAGTTAACGACAATGATGTCAAATTTGCTAAATATATATGGACCCTCGCGTTACCGGTCACTGGGGGTATAAACGTACAATAGAGTTTACTTTTCGGAAGTAAAAAGGTTTGTGAGACATGTTTTTTACTATAATACAACACTGAACGCTAGGTGGCAGTACTAATTAATCGTAAGTATTTCACTCAAGACAATTTTACAAAAAAATTGTTTGCACTCTGTCGATGAAATAACTGTTCATGGTTTAGTATATCGATCTCCTGTGCACATGCTATTAAGCATATATACCTGACCCCGAACAGGATATTGATACCGATCGAGGGGTTACCCTTGCCTTTGGCCTTGGTGGACCTATAGCTGGCCCTTGCGTGGGCTTGGACCTTAAATTTGTTTCATTATCGCTTGAGCAGACGTTTGTTTTTCAATATCAGCTAAAATCAACATTACAAAAATATAACAGTCACTTTATGTATATTACAAATAAATAAATAAAGGCGCAACAATTACGTACCTTGCACTCATATATGGTAATTGTATGTTTCGTCTTTGACTTTGCGTCTCGATCGGTCTGGTTAATGGTAGACAGTGCAATATGCACACATTTTTGCGGTGCGCTGATCGTTAAATGCTGTACGAAGAAAACTGTGATAAAACGCGAGCATGTGGAACTGCCGCCTAAAGGTCCTACAAATCTGAATTAATTTTTTACAGCCTACAATCCGGGAGATGTCCTTGTTTTCCGGGAGGACGGGGTTACGTAACAAATTTGGGAGACTCCCAGAAAATCCGTGAGGGTAGGTATACCGGCTATAGGCTAACGCGTGCTCCATAGCCTAGCCAAGCATGGCGATCATATAGGTCATGCAGCCATGACAACGCTGTAAACATCCTTCAACGTGCGTCGATAGAAATGCAACAGCTCTGCATAACTCACAATGGTCGGTATGGGTGACCGGCGTGTGATGTGTTGTACCCGACAACCGGCATTATTATGTAGCCGTTGAAGGCGTGCGATTAAGTCGAGCCCGTCATGCCATGCAGCATTGGAATGTCATTGCCATATTGGCTTGCAACTGGTGCTGAGCGCGGATAGCTGCGTGTTGGACAGTGTCTAGAACTGCACACAATTTTACTGCGCCACCGGCACCTACCGGCATAGTCACGCTTGACCGTTATGTATCGGGGCGCCAGCTAGGGAATTGTTTCTCCGAGTCCGACATGACAATCATGGGAAGCTGTCTGACAACCGATTATCAAGGTAAGATTCCACCGAGTCTATATAAGCCTTGAAGAGAGGGTTGACTCGTACCCGGAAGAAGAATTAATTTAGAAGAATTAGTCGTTACCGATACGCTTTGTAGTACCGACCATAGCATGGACATGGTACTGAACTTGGACGTTGTCTTTAACTAGTGGGGGTGTGGTGGCGAACCTCACTTAGCCTTAGGCTTCGGCAGACTACAGCATTAGGATAAGGGGGAAAATTAATAATGCGTGGAAGAACCTTGCAGCAACCGTAAATTTAGCCAATGCAGGAGTTTCATTCAATATATTGTATAGTCACAGTAAATGGATCCACTAAATATAATGTAACATTTCAAAAATAATGTGAAGTTTATTCCTCGGTAACAGAAAGAAAGAAAGAACATGATTTAAATAACGAGATATTGCCATCCAATGACCAAGCCAACATGCTCCAGTTGACAAATAAGTGAAAAAGAAAGTAATTGACGTATCGAAAGTCCAACAATTATCTAGATATGTGTGGTTTATATATGAGCACTAGCTATGAATTCATTAGTACATTTGTTCAGGTACTTGAAATGTGAATATTCAATATTGTGTTGGTCATCAAGGTAGCACATGATATTACAAATGTTGTGATTGACATTTGCAGAAATACCACATACCTCACATAACTGTTAGCAAATGACATTTACAAATTACATTTATTTATCTGAGAAATGAGGGACATATCACCATTTTTTAAAGTAAAATCTGACATATGATTTGGCAGCTCTATAACATGACAAATTATATACTAAACATTTCACTAGAAAATTCAGGTGGGTTTAAAATAACTACTGTCCGACCTTTACATTAGAAGGTGACGTGTATTAAAGATTTATGAGTTCACCCACTGCATGTCATTCAGTGCAAACACTCTTCCACCGAGCATGTTTGCAAAGCCCAGCCCATATGTTTGCTTGTTGGACATAGTATGCAGTGTACATTATGTAAGGTGTTTGTCAAAACAAATTATGGGGAATGGTGGGCAATCAAGTTGAAGATGGACTAAATGTTAAGACATTTGCTTGCAATCTTAACATTTAATTAAGAATGTTAAGATTAAAAAGCTGTAGTCTTAAGTAACAGTAAAATGGGATTGTAATTATAGAATTTCTCTCTCTCTCTCTCTCTCTCTCTCTCTCTCTCTCTCTCTCTCTCTCTCTCTCTCTCTCTCTCTCTCCCTCCTCCCTCCCTCCCTCCCTCCCTCCCTCCCTCCCTCCCTCCCTCCCTCCCTCCCTCCCTCCCTCCCTCCCTCCCTCCCTCCCTCCCTCCCTCCCTCCCTCCCTCCCTCCCTCCCTCCCTCCCTCCCTCCCTCCCTCCCTCCCTCCCTCCCTCCCTCCCTCCCTCCCTCCCTCCCTCCCTCCCTCCCTCCCTCCCTCCCTCCCTCCCTCCCTCCCTCCCTCCCTCCCTCCCTCCCTCCCTCCCTCCCTCCCTCCCTCTCTCTCTCTCTCTCTCTATATATATATATATATATATAACACAATAATAAATAAACATTAAAAAAAGGAGAACATTGACTTCACCTGAGGTTGGACACTTGCATATCAGACATTTAAAATATTGAGGGAATTAAGGGTATGTATTCTCTGGTATGTTTGTTATAACTACATTTATAGATATATAGGTGTGACACACGTAACATATATAATAATATTATATATATATGTATATATATATATACATGTATATATTAAAGTATTTGGGCATGTCTTCCATGTTTTGGTATTAATTCATAAACCATTTGAAATTATTTGTTTTGTGAAAAAAATTTGTTTTGGGAAATTATTTTTGTGACATTAAAATTCAACTTTTTAAAAATCTATATTTTACAATAATTATTTTAATGTTTTATATTTCATTTCAGTGCAGCATGGTGACATAGATCTGGGTACATCTAGTTAATTTCTTAGAAAATTTATCAATAAAAATTTAACAAGTGTGGTTTTATTTATCTTGAAAATGGGTAACGCGATAACTGAAATAATGAAATGCACTATGCCTGTATGCCATTTTTTCCAATGAAAAATTTATGACATCATATTTTTAAAACTTGTTTTATAACAAACAGATATAGAGGTAATAAATGGGTCAAGATGTTTGTATCCTACTGCAGATATAGAAAGTCATCTCTCAAGCTCACTTTCCCTGAAATTGCCTTTTTGCCTTTCAGATCCAAACACTTATTATATTAAAACAAAGGTAGGTCCTCAAAATGGATCTGCTAAGTGTTCCTCACTGCCAAATGGTGCCGTGGATTCGGATGGTGGTGTCGGGGCAGAGTCGAAGAATGGCTCAGTGCTGAGAGGAGACCTATTTATGTATCACGACGCCAAAGCGAAGCGACAGAGGTTGTTGCGGGAACACGAGAAAAAACGGGACAGATTGGCACAGGTGAGACAGTAGGACTTATTTTACCCATATTTGAATACGTACATGGATAACAATAATGGTAGCAATTAGTTACACTGTTGGGTCATACCATGTCAAATCAACCAATGGTCAAAAAGTTGATGTCTCAGAATTTGCCTCTTTGCATTGTTGTGTTACAATACAATGTCCACATTGCTACCATCTATTGTCAGGGATGCTGACAATAACATTAGTTTAGTAGCCTTCTAGTTGCTATACTTTCAGAATAATTCAGCCTTAAACTTTAACTTTTTTATATTTTACGAATTTCAGCACCCAAATTGAGAATGTGTGACAAGACTTAGCCGTATGGCCACCATTTTTTAACAGCGAACAGACCTCTATTAGGTAAACAACAGATTGAAATTTCAGGATGGTGCTCTGTCTCATTTAATTTATATTTCAGGTGAAAGTTACTGTTCTGCGGCTTCTGTCAAATGGGGTTTTCTCCTAAATTTCTCCCAAATTGGACAAAAATATCCAAAATAAAGGTGGCAGAACACCTTCCTAAAATTTTAATATGATGTTTACCTTGTAAAGTACTATGCACAGTTAAAAATGGTGGTCATAGGACTTGTAGCACATTCTTGTAGCACACACTTGTAGCACACACTGGTAGCACATTCTCATTTTGGGGGCAGAAATTTGTAAAACAGAAAAAAAGTTCAAGCTTAGTCAAGACTGAATTATTCTGAAAGTATAGCAACTAAAACCCTACTGAACTAATAGGTTATTGCCAGTGTCCTTGATGATAGCAATTTGGACATTGTACTGTAACACATTGAAATACAGATTGCTGAAATCCTTCTTGGAAATAAAAAAAATAATTTCTTTTCCATTTTCGAGCACCTGTAACACACATTGTCCTTTGCGGTATTATTCTTGCATTTTGCACAGATAACCAGTGCCAATATGTCTACATGTTAAGCAAATTTAAGATATGAAGCTTGTATACTTCTCAAGTTAGAAGCACCTGAAAACAGATTAAAATAACAGGTGCGTCTTTGGACGTTTTCCCCCGTTCACATCATAGGGCATTACGGACACAATTTGCATGTAAATGCGTAGTTCTTTTGCAGTGCTCAGGTACAGCTACTTATTCGTTGGTTAACATGTAAGCAAATTCTGAGACACCAACTTTTGAAATGTCCTGAAAATTGGTTGATTTGACACGGAATGACCCATTTAGGAACTAGGGGGTTCTTTCAAAAGGGGGGATTCTTTTCATTAGGTTCATAACCATTTTAATCCATGTTGACACATGGGTATGGACATTTACCCCGGATATCTCCCCCCAAAATGAAGGCAGACGTTTCGCCTACTTTTGATATGTCTAATATGAAGGAAACATGTTTTCTTTGTTTCTTAATATTTTCTTTACTAATTAATAAATGTAGGTATAAATAATGAACCGGATATAGTCTTTATAAAGAATAAAGATACAAAGTCATTATAGAGTTAATTTTGTTGTGGCTTCAACACAGTCAACCAAATAAAGTCTTTAGAGTCTTTATGTATATGTATTATATGTGATGTCACATAGAAGATTTTGCACCTATATGTGATGTCACATAGAAGACTTTGTACCTATTTGGATTTACAACAAAACTTTATACAACATGATCAAACAATCAAGTTTTACTTATAAACGGGGGGGATGGCTGCCTATTAGTTTTAATGAACTGTCCAGGGGGAGAATATACCTGGGAGAATATGTCCAACACCCACAAAAAATAATTGTGGATATGTATTGTGTAAATACATTTTGATACCAGCAAAAAGATGAAACGTTACTGTGGAAAAGTCATACATAGCGTTACACTACACCATTTATCTTATTATGAAATAACATAATCCTATCTCCCATAATAATTACATGATATCTGTGCGCAGTTTAATCATTATAATAATAACTGATATATGATAAGAGCAGGCTAATATTGATATTACATAACTTGAGAGATTCATTTAGTGCTATTTTAGAGTGGCTGATAGTAGTATGCTTTGTAACACAGGTTATCTGAATAAACTGGTTATATATATGTGCGTGTGCATGTGCATACAGGCGTGTGTACAGGCATGGGTGTGTATTGTGTGTAATGTGTAGCATTCATGTGACTGCCATATTGGTTTATCTCGGTCATCTTTCAGCATGTATGACTGGGGCCAGATGTGTTATCAGAAGGAAGGTTATGCAAACATCTCTGTAGATAATGTGCAATATCGTTTAATTGGGTTGAAAGGTGCGCTACAGGTGGGCCAAGAGAAATTGTCTAATTATGCTGGTTTTGTAAGAGAATGGAGAGAGGCTGGGGACAAGAAAAAGATAGATAGAGAGTGTGTGACAAAATAAATGAAGAAAGTACAGAGATAAATAAAAGAGCAGAGCACCTCACTGTTATACTTAGTCAATAACAACAAATACCTTTCTTTCCATATAAAGTTTATAAAATCCAATATTTAAAAAGTTTTAATGGATCCATTTATTGCTCTAGCCCGAAGTACATGATTCTGTTAAGCACTGTTCTCTGTAGTTGTTTCCTGTAAAGATCTCTGTGAGTGATGTCAGAATGTGTATTGCTACATTATTCAGAGCCTGCAGAGAACTTTCTCTATACCCAAAGTATTTCTATGCCCAAAGTAAGGTTCCAGTAATTAAGTATTTGCTGTGTGAAGGTTATGCTGGTCCACACTCGCATAATTGACCATTCATTGGTATTGAATATGTAGGCCTGTACGTCGTCAACAACAAACCCACTGACCTGGAAAATTTGGTTAGCGGATTATACAACGTCACCGTGGGTGCAAATTAGTTATTTTATTTGTATATATAACTGATATGTCAGTGTTAGATTATATTGGTGTTTGCCAGCTATGCCATATCTATGTCTAATAAATGTCATCACACGCATTATAGCAGTTCATTACGAAATGCCAATTACTTATTGAAAACAAAATGTTACAGAGTGACTGGTGGTCTTAATTTATTTTTTTACTATTAAATTTCAGGTGGAATAGTTATTTATTTTAGCATAATTTAATTATTTGCCTAAATATCAGAAATATAAATAAAAAATGAAAGACAAAATAATTGCACTAATTATTCTTCTGAACTAAGCTGTTGGAGGAGTTATATTGGAGTCATATACATTTGCTATATTCAGTCTATTAAGCATATATGCCCTAATAAGCAAACATGCCTTAAGAAGCGTCCATGCCCTAAGAAGCGTACATGCCCTAAGAAGCGTACATGCCCTAATAAGCATACATCCCATTTGTTTAATCAGTAATCTCCAGTCATGACTTGGGGGGGTCGTTATTGTAATTTCCTCTACATTGATGTCACTACTTGGCGAAGATAAACATTTCCACCTATATAGGCAGACTTCAGTGTACTCAGGTGTCCTTTTCGTCACATGAATGTATGCTCCAACCAAATCCCTTCATTGGAATTCTTGCCAGCTACACATTCCATTGAGGTATGTCCTCTCCAAATTGGCTATTTGTTAGAACGGATACTGCACATCTGTCATGATGGCTGCCTCCCTCCCTCTGCTAACTTGTTTCCAATGTTTGCCTCCCTCGCCACTGCTAACTTGTTTCTAATGTTTGCCTCCCTCGCCACTGCTAACTTGTTTCCAATGTCTGCCTCCCTCGCCACTGCTAACTTGTTTCCAATGTTTGCCTCCCTCGCCACTGCTAACTTGTTTCCAATGTCTGCCTCCCTCGCCACTGCTAACTTGTTTCCAATGTCTGCCTCCCTCGTCACTGCTAACTTGTTTCCAATGTTTGCCTCCCTCACCACTGCTAACTTGTTTCCAATGTTTGAATTACAAATAGTTTAAAACATGTGGTAACCGCAAATGGTTAATTGAATGTGTATGTATCCAACTCGGAGTGACATGCTTTCACAACATACACCATTAGCAAACATTGTTATACACCACAGTCTGACGCCGTCTGGTGTGGAACAATTGGAAAGTAATGCAAATTTGTTCAAGTAGTATATGCTTAGTCAAATATGGTAATTTGTTTCCACTCATAAACATGCATACCATACAGAGTATATTGACAGTTTCTATGAAATGTTAATGCACTCGCCCCAGTCTCAGGACAACGGTCAGCAATACACATACCAGTATGCATTTTTAATCAAGCCTGATATCACTATCAGAGAGACCAAAACTAACTTTAACCTTGAACGGGAATGCATTTGCTGTTTGTCTGATAAAATCATCAAATTTGCATACATTTTATTGTCAGGCACTAAATTCCACTGAAATAGAATTGTGCAATTAGTGATCTGACATTTTTGCAGGTAGAATTTTAAATGTTTTATGCATGTCAATGTTGTGTGCATTTGTATTTTTTAAACATTAGAGTGACATGCAAAATTTGCCAAACATTAGTTGTTAGATCAACTCTGATTGGTGAATGGAGACTTGCCCGTATTGGGATAACAGAAATCCTAGAACGGATTTTACTGGTTGATACTGATACAAAGGCCAATTCTATGTTTCTGCAGATGGATTCACCTTCAGGAAATAATAAAACAAGTTACCACAGATTAATGAGTATAGCCATCTAAAATGCATTTTATTAGTTCACATATTTTGGAATAAACTTACACTAATTACTATAATTATATTAATTCATGTATAACATTGTCAAATGGAAGTGATACTAATTACACATCATTATGTAGGACTTTGCCTATCACTTTAAGTAGCAGGGTTGGGTTGAATTACAGTCATCAGTTACACAGCATCGTAAAAGCTCAACTACAATTATAACACTTCAGAAAAATATTAATTACAATTACTATGCAAAAATCAGTTAACAAACATTTATAGTTACATTGCTTAAAAGCTCAATTAGAATTATGACTCTTTAAAACACCATCTACAATGCTGGATAAATTGCAATTTTTTATAAGGTAAATACATACAAACATTTTTTGTAAAGGAATATTATGTGTATCGCTCATTCTAGACATGGATTTAGGTGAATTCATGCTTATGTTTACAATTTACACTTACATTTAAAATTACAGTAATTAAATGCTTTATACAATTACATAATTCAAAATAAAATCAGTTACAATGTAGATTACTTTGAATTGCTGCCAGAATGCAGCACATTTATTAGCCTGAAAGCATTTTAATTCAAGTGTATTCAGGAACTATATGAACGCCTGTTATTATTATTATTATTATTATTATGGTTCTGAGCCATTATGCACTTTCATAGAGAACTAGCAAAGTGCATTAAGATCTACCAAAAGGCTTATGTAGCCGATATGTAATGGATGCCTTCAGCTGCCAAATCCACTCACATTTATTAGGGTTTGTGTATGCTACTGATGCATAAATATGTACATTAATATTTGATCTCAAAAGAAAATATGAAAACATAATTATGAATAAGCCTATGATGTACCAGATGCCCAAATTCGATCCTTATCTACCAGAGAAATACTGTAACAATTTATACTATCTATACATGTGCATAGGTATACCACTGGTATTAGCCACCAAAGAATTTGTTGAGGCATCAATATCACAGAAATATTGGATATTTGCTTTCTATCTGATCACTGGATGTTAATACAGTAACACACAAACATTTCTTTGACACATCTTTTTATGCCAGGTTCTGCCACGGAAGCTCAAATCCAAATGCACTCACACAATATGATTTATACCACCGGTTTCCATCGCAAATGGTGGAAATGCAAAGACCACATGCTCTAGACCAGTTGGAATCATAATGGTAATTTGACCAAACGTTATGTCAGTTGCACAGGAATGCAACACATTTGCTTTCTATCGCAGGACATGAGCCATCTGCTCAAAATGCAGGACAGGTGTTTACACAAGTAATGTGTTTGCATGTTTTCAATGGTGTTTTTACTTAACCCCTATGTACGAGTGCTTTGCCTTGCTTCATATCATATCGCCTTTTCAAGTAATACAAATAAAATTTATTTTAAAAAAAAATTTGACACCGCATATCTCTAAAAATAGAATTAGGGTGTTTACAATAAAAAAATAAATTAATTAATTAAAATACATTATATTAGTGAATATAATTATTACAGGCATTATATGACACAAAATTACATAACATAGCATTATGTATGATAATACATGATCTTGTAACTTGTTAAGAATCCTCTCTACATTTCATTATGATAATTTTTCCTATTTTCTGTTTGTAAAGAGACGGTGTGTTCATGTGCTTGTCATTCATTTGCAAGTACCGTAAATAAAATGAATCTTAAATTTGTCACACATACATAACTCATTCGTGGAAAACCCAAACTTTTGTATAATGTTGTCTTGTTTGGCTCTGTACATTACATACATTTTGTTTGAGCTGCGTGAGTTGGCCATGTATTGGAAAAGCCTAGATTACAGACACCATTCATGTGCAGATTGTGGCAGAATTGATCTGAATGGCACTAATGGGTTCTATATTTACCACATTCATAGATTAGCTGTCTATCTCTCTGATGTTTGCTAGTCAAATAAGCCAATAAAATAGTTTATCTTCTCTGAGAGGCCATGGCAGAAACATATGCAAGCACTGCTCCACATGATTCATTCATTTTCACTGGTGTCTTGACATGTACAATACGCATTAGATATTAACCTGAAATGTTGTCATTTAAAAATAATACACTGCTGGTCGTTTCTGAGGCTGTTGTGTCACTTAGATGCAAGTTGTCAAAACCAGTTTGACCTGTGCTAGTCATGTGCACTTATGTTTGTAAATAAAAGAAGACATATCACATTACATGTGTATTGTTGTTATTTGGTATCAATCTACAAAGGTCTTAGAGTCATAACAGTTAATATTTCCCTTGCATAGATTAATATTTCCGTGCTGCCAATAAAAGTTGGCATGCTTTTACGACATTTTCTGATCTATATTTTAAGTCTTACTTGTATAAATGAATATATTTAAAGTAGTTTTTATAGTATTTTAGTATATTTAATTTGTTGGCAGTTTCATGATAATTTTTTACTTTTACTTGTATTACAAACTATATTTAAAGTAGTGTTATAGAATATTTTAACATGGTTATTTTGTTAGCATTGTTTAGCATTTGTGTAGACTATTCTCAGTATAATTATTCTCTTAGCAATGTTGTCCTGTAAAATACTACTATGTATGTAAAGCGCCTGAGAGCAATCTCAATTGATCTTGCGCTATATAAATACTTTTACATGTATTATTATTATTATTTCTGTGCAAAGACAAAACCTGTTCTATTCTTTAGCAAAGTTTCCAGACAACTGTATAATGTACAGCTGTATAGATCGGAGCCGGAGAGCACAGATTGGGTTCATGGTCCACCGTAAATATGGTGCCATAATACGTGATTGGGATTGCAACAATGAATCAATGAACCTTCTGTATTATTGTATAATGCATGTGGAGAGGAAAATGGTGGTCTGGACCTATGAGCTGTAACACTAGGTTGTGTGTTCTAGATCAAGTCGAATGAGGCAATGGATGAGCATGAGAGGTTGTCGCTGCGGTCACAATCACGGACGACATCCCGACAAACCAGTCCTCGACTTGGGTCTCGCAAAAGTATGTTCAACTCATATGTCCCAGTTCAACACGTGCACACATCAACACTCTTGTACCTCATGTCCATATTGAATAAAGCCATAGTTCAATGTGGTCACACTCACACAGCTTTGTGTTTTCATCTCTTGTTCTGGTATTTTTGTCCTGTTTGGCAAGGTAACTGCATACAGTGTTGGTCAATTCGTTCAACTGTGTAAATAGGTACCAGGTAATGGACAGGTTTATGAGGTAGTCAACAATGATAATAATTAGGTACAGTGGCGTATTTGAGATCTTTGAAGGGGGCCAAGCTCTGTTACCCATTAGTTTGTAATGCTACTGTGTAGTGGTGCAACAGGTTATTCAAGAATAACATCTTATCCAAAGGCCATTTGCCCACCCCCCCAATTACGCCACTGACAGGGCATTTGATAATTATATAGTGATTTCAACACAAATTCTTACCCATTCCGTATATTCTGCTCTCGCTTGACACTAATTTGAACATGTACAGAATAAAATTAATTTAGAATATTTTTGTAATTGTAATCAGATTCAAATTTGTCCAGTGTACATAATAGTTAGTGTAACAAAAATGTCAGGGTTATGTAGCCTAAGTCTTCAGACTGAACCCAGTCCTACTTCTCAGGCTGGTTATTTTGCTGAGTCAGAAGTCCCCGGCTACAAATCTATCAATGCATTGTGTGTGTGTGTGTGTGTATATATATATATATATATATATATATATATATATATATATATATATGGCTTTCCATTCAGAATGCAAGTTATTCTGCTAGGACATGCACAACGCCAGTTCTTGGGCATTTGTGTCATTTACTGATACATTAATACTAATGGAACGACTGGATTCATCGTGGAATTTGTCTATTGTCGGACTGAATGGTTTTAATTAATTAATTTTCAGTTGTTTGATACATTGCCTTCTGTGTTGACTATATCAGTTACTTCATTTATATGAGGGTAATTTATATTACACTCAGTAAATTATCAGAAATAAACTCATTAAAGTCTAGTTAATAATGTACTATGTAAAATGGTTGTGTGGTTAAATGTGACTGAACTGATACTAAGTCCACAGGGTAACAGTGTCCACCTTCAATCAACCCAAAATGCTAATATTAACCTCATATGGAGGTATGGTCTTGTCACTTCAAGAGGCTTCATACATACAGTACTTCATTAAAGAAAAAGTTCATATACATTTTTTTGCATGCCTTTCCAAATAAAAAATCAGCAAATCATGAAAGGTACTTCTGGAAATCACTCACTGATCACCACGTAAGAGTTCTCTTCATCACAAATATCATTACAATTAACTTTGCTGCTTAAACACAAGAGGGTGTTTCCTTCTTACGGTTTCATGTGATGTACATGTCTCAACAAAATATGTTTATATTCTATTGACACATTCAAGTTCAACTGATATCTTAATGAGAGTTATGTTACATAACGAAATCAATGAGCTAATGACATACCACCCACCATTCCCCTGACTTGTGACAGGAATTTATTAAGTACTGTTATCCACATTGCCATGGTGGCAACAATCTGTTGAGACTGATTGCCCATTGTGCCAGAGACCACCTGCATAACATGTGAGCCACTAATTAGAAGCAGAGTGTGGCTTTTCTAAATGCAGGAGAGACTTTCCAAGGTTTAGACAGTTGGGGGGAGGATTAAGAAATTCACACATCACAAGTAATCCACACTTTTCCAAGGGACTCTTTATGTGGAATTATGTCTAATTTATTTTATAAAACGTCAAAATTCTGGCCCAGCTTAACCTTCTTCGAGGCAGTTCTGTGTCATTGGCATGCATCCCGTAGTATCTCTGGAAAATATTGACCAGATACAACCCAACATGCTGACATATTTCTTAATTATTATTCCATGCAAATAATATTTCAAAGATCTAATGATCCTACCTGCATGTACCAATCAAAACTCTATAATAACTAGTAACAACAAAGATTTTTTATAATTCCTACAACAAATGTGTACTCTTTGGAATAGTTCTTAAAAACAGGCTTTATGTTACATGTGTTTGTACATGTGTTTGATTAGGAGTAAAAAAATACTGTTCAGCTGAAACGGCTCCAAGATGGCCACAAACGTGGTGTATTAAAAATGGCCTCTGAGAGATGTTGTCATTGAGAATCTTGAAACTATTTATAAATAAAAATTTTTACTGATAGACTCACAGTTGTGTTTTGCATTACACTGAATATCATAAAGCATAAAGCAATGCTGGTTTCGAGAGGCTTCATTACTCAATATACAGTGAATATAAACTAACAACAGTTCCTGTATTGGCATTAATCTGTGCATTCTCTGGTAATAATGGTTTGTCATACAATTGCAAAAGGTAATTCCAGTATAAAGGACAGACACATTCATAAAATTATGGTACATAGCCCCCAATTTATTTTTCAACACATTCGAAATCCGATTTAATAAAACATAACTATTTTTTATTTATCTGAAATAAAAATGTTCTGTCTCAAAATCCACTTACTTTATATTGTCAACTCCAGTACCTGTTGTTTTGGAAACACTTCCTTATATGTATATATATATATATATATATATATATATATATATATATATATATATATATATATATATATATATATATATATATATATATATATATATATATATATATTTATTTATTTATTACAATGGCAGTCGGTTCCGATTCCATCCAAGCCAATATATTTGATACTATTAAACGGCTGATTCTGTGATAAGTCATGCACTGCTTGGAAACTAGCCTCTTAGTAGAATACAACTGCTCGGGCCCAACGTGATTTTGTTCAGCCAAATCCACAGCATATCTAAAATACTTCCACAAATCAACTTGCAAATCAATTTGATAAATAATTGCAAACTTTAGAATACCTGTTTGACAAGTGATGTGCTGATCGTATCATTCTGTTTAACATGGCTTTAATGGGGTATAATGGTATCAGTATTTTTAAAGAATACCTAATATACTGCTGCATATGCAGAATAGTGCAAGGTGATTGATTTAAATTCTATAATTTCAGATGCTATTCATCCGACGGACACAGATGGAAGTGGATCGGAAGGTGCGTCGTCCAGTGGTAAAAATGGCCGGCAAGCTTGGTCACCGAGCACTGTAGACGACTTTATACCCGAGGGTGTAGAAGATCCTAAAGAAGTCCTTTCCGAGGAAACTGTAGGACGTAATAAGACTGTAAACGGAAATGACGTTGCTTCGAGTGCCGCATCTGACTCCAATTCTTCTGTGTTGCCGAATCAGTGTGAAAACAACGCAGAGGTCAATGGCAATAATTTGGATCAACCGGACTCCAACGGTCTTGAAGATGGTTCAGCATTGTCACCTGCAGATGGCGTAACAAGGAGAAAAGGGGGTAAGTCGAAATCAAAGTCTACAAACTCCACAGATGTGGTTGACACTGTCGTCAGTAACGGCTGACGTTTAATTAGTGCGGACTTTTTCTGGTGTTTCACAACATTTATGCCATATTAATTTTTCTGCATCGTGTCATTTGTTAGGCTGAACTAGCTCGGCTTCAACGCACATAACTACAGCCTGAGCTTAGAAGTGAGTTTCAAACTGTCTTTATGACTGCATGTAAAGCCCGCTATACACATATCGACTTTTAGTCGCCAACAGTTTGTCTGCTGACAACATATAATAGTTAGAAACTACCCATCAACCGACCGTCGGTTGACCGATTTTTCAGATGCCAGACATCCACAAAAAGGGCTGCCAGCTGTTAGTGGAGAACATCCACATAACGAATACATTTGAGTTGCCAATTGAAAAGTAGTCGCCAACATTTTGGCAACTGAAGAATCTGTATGTGTATGGCGGGCTTTCGAGAAGGCTTAGCAGTTACGTAACATTCTGGCGTAACCACGTTTGTTGGGGGGCCGACACACTCATTCTACCCAACAGGTGTGTGTGTGGGCGAGCAAGCAGTCTCGGCCAAATGATATTGGCGTGCGTCTGGCACGTGGCCAAACACAATTGAATTACACTGCAGCTAATAAAGCAAGCTGACATAAACACACTTCACGGGACCGGTTTCGTGAACAAACTGTCCTGAAAATCATAACGTTATTGCAAGTTGCATTTTACTGTGTTGGTTTGTTCATTTATCCATCTCTACAATGTTGTTGAACGCTGAGATGAGACATTAAGGAACACGTTGATTCGTTTTGTGAAATGTACACTTTCGAAGTACATAGCAATCCTCGTTTGTAAACAGCTGTGTTTAATATTAGAATTACCATGACCACATTGTAGTGAGATGTTGACGCCCTGGTGGCTCTTCGACAAGAAGACGTAGTATACAACTGTATGGTTGGGCCATGTCCGTGGTGTATTATGTGCAACAAGGCACGTGCACCACTCTAAGTAATATCGTATGACTGTTTGTTATTGTTACATATTAACTGCCCAACTGAATTGTACTAATTCGACTTGTTGTCACGTTCCTAACCTGTATGCTTAGTAATTTATTGAACACGCGATTGTTGTTGAGTTCGA
The DNA here is from genome assembly GCA_033239005.1 of Lamellibrachia satsuma. Taxonomy (NCBI): domain Eukaryota; kingdom Metazoa; phylum Annelida; class Polychaeta; order Sabellida; family Siboglinidae; genus Lamellibrachia; species Lamellibrachia satsuma. The sequence continues at coordinate 2,817,379 of BSQZ01000001.1, read as the reverse complement.
GCAATATGGATGTGATGAAGCTAGCGCAATTATAATGACATGTTAATGTGTGTTACCACTTTGTTCATTGTAAATACAATCTCGGCCGACTTTCGTAGCTTTTTATTGTGGCTACCCACTATTTGAGGAGTTTTTTATTAGCATATTCTATTCACGTATATCCGTTTGTTTAACTAAATACTGTTTTGCTTTTTCCGTCTATAAAACTGACGTCTGCAATTGTAGATCCGGAGGTTTGTTCGAGTCCCTTATTACAGCGGATACGTCATGTTGCGTACTCTCCTAGTAATGCGTGTCTGTTTAGCTTAAGAAATATGGCTTATATGCCCATTCGTTATGTCAGCTGAATTGTATTAAAACATTTATCCAAATGTTGTGTTCTTCATTCAGTATTTCTCCAAATGTGTTGTTCTTATTTAAGTATTTCACCAAGTGTTGTGTTTTTCTTTCAGTGTTTTGCGCTTTGTCCGTTCGGTGGTCGTTACGTTCTGCGTCCGGACCATTTAGCCATATGTTGCTCCTTCATTAAAATGGTGCTACATATATATATATATATATATATATATATATATATATATATATATATATATATATATATATATATATATATATATATATATATATATATATATATATATATATATATATATATATATATATATATATATATATATATTCCTTCCATTGTGGGCATCATCTATAAATTCTAACTTCAATTATATTATATTTTGATAGTTAATCACTTGAATATTTGCACGGCTTCTAACTCAACGAACATTTCAAGGCAGCACTGGAAATGAGAATTGGGTGTGGACGCATATAATTATGCATTCTTTAAATGGTTTAACTTCTCATATTAGTTATCTACTGTGAACTAGTGAAATACATACTAAACAGAATTTCAAACATCAAACCTTATTACATAGTTGTAGTTAATTATATTGTAATATATAAAGGTGTGAAATGTCATGCCAGTTACTTTATAAGAGACATTAGTCTTAACATAAGACATACCAACCAAACCACAACAGTAGTGCACTATTCTGGTGACAGTTTCGGGTCCGTCAGAAGAGGGCCATGATTCTGCGAAGCCTAGCTTATTTATGATATCCGAAGGCTATACCGATTATATAACCCTAATAACTAAATGTGACAAACGAATCAATGTCCCACTAGAATACATACTAGTAATGATGCATGCTTTGCCATGAGTGTTGTGACAGTTATGCAGTGATGCCAACTGAAACGTCTGCCAGGAACCACCGTCACTTGGCCACATCAAGCGTAATGTCCATCTCTGTGTACGACTGTTTCATTTCGCTGCACAACACATCCATCTCATGTAGACGGTCAGGGGACAGGGCAAAGTCGTCCGGTCCCTTGCCGCATCCTCCCCTCCCGGGTATGGCTGGGAACCCCACGTGTACCATCAGTTCAACCGTGGCGACCCCGTCGCGGTTGGGTGACGGGTTCTTTTCGATATGTTCAAACGCCATCTGCAGACGATGTTGAAGTCGCTCGACTGTCATGTTGCTGCCCATCGTTGCCATGCCAACGAAGCCATCAGTAGACCTGAAGGCATAACGAACGGACATTTTATCATAACAAAACAGCGGGCATACATAGTCAGTCTCGAAGATAATAACCAACTGAAGGAATTTGGGTAAATGGCATCAACAGACAAGTTTTCGAGAATGTGGAAAAGAATTCGTGATGTTGCTCCCACCCCTCATCCTGCAATGAATTAAGAACTGAATCCTGCGCCTCCTAGAACCGATCTACCTGACGTCATGCTGCCGGAAAACGGCACGCGCTTCACGGGCGAAGCCGACCACCTCGAGGCTGAACATCCGTTTCGTCTGGTCGAGCCATACACATCCGTCAATATCCAGCTCGGACGGTATCCTCGTCCTCTCAATGCCGGCCTGCCTCAACGTCTTAGCCACGACGTCACGCACACCTAGACGGACAAACGGATGCACCAATAACCCATAAGGGCTAAGGATAATCGGAAAGACAAAGAAACAACGCTGCGCTGTGCAAATGGTAGATCGAGCATATTGGATTTCTGAATATTACAGCTAGTTAATAATTCGCACGCACGAACTATACGTTGTCACAAGCTCGAGCAGCTTTATTAGAACATAATTATGTTCCTATTAAAAAACTCTGAGTGCATAATAGTCATTATTGGCCATACCTATATAACATACATGGCATGCAACGTGTAGGGTTAAGACTGCGCTCGACAAGATGAAACAAACAGCTGTGCGATGGCGATTAATTAACAGGCACGTGACGTACGCTTTCGGTTTAAAACAAGAAGTATATGCAAATATTGGGTACCCGTAAATATTAGAGGCTTGTCAGTTTAATCCATAGCTTTACAGCACAGGACCACACTGCAAGCACTTATACGTGATAACCAAAAACATAATTATCAGCATGTTCGTCATAAATCGCTCTCCAAATGGCTTTTAATCGGTCATAATGATGATGTCGATTTGCATTGTGGAATTCCAGCACGATCTGTGCAGATAAAATGCTATTCTGAAAAGGATCTACTTGAAATAATTGTCAACGGTTATGCTGATAACGATCACGTGGTCCTTTCAGTTGTGTAGAATATTTCAATGTTCTGCAGTAATTATATCAAAACTGACTTGATATAGGGCCTAACGCAATGTCCACAACGTCACGACGACCAATAGATATATAAATTGTGAACTAATGACTACGCACCTGGAAATACATGCACATGCTGGTGTCCGTCCACGTAATTTGGCAAGTTTCCAGTGAGACGCTCGAATTGACATATCTGCGCGTGCAACTCATGCGCCACCTGCGGCACAACGGGAACACATGCAGGAAATCGACCAGAACAGGAAACTACGGGGACCTGTACAACGATTGCAGCATGCTGATAAGCGTATTCGCAGTTCTGTGAAATCAGGATAGCTTAGGCCGAGTTCACATCTAATTTTCAGCCGAATTACGATGCGGATCAACTAATTCGGCTCTGTTCACATACATCGAGTTAAGCCGGATCAAACCGCCAACCGAATTAGTGCACCAGAGGGCGTGGTGTGCGGGTCATATGCACTCATACAGAGACTACGGCCCTCTGTCATGCAGGAGCGCCGCCATCGTCGAATCAAGGCAAATGGAGCGTTCACATTGGCTAATCCGCATCCTAATTCACCTGTTTTCCCGCATTAGAATTCGGGTAGCTTAATGCGGATCAAGGGTGTTCACATTGCGCTACCCGAATTGGGATCCTCATCCTAATGCGGATTAACCGTGTATGTGAACACGGCCTTAGACTACAAATGACGTATTAAGGGAGTCCTGACACAGAGCCAAAGCAGTCTCAAACAAACGGTCTGTTTTGGCAGAAACGTGACTCGTTGAGTAAACAAAGGCCAAACATGTTATATAAATTGAGTTTGGACGCAAACAGCATGGCCATATAGCAAGGAAATTAATAGGCGTATAGAAAAATATTTTCATTTAGCGAGCGAATATTACCACAATAACACACTCGTGACGTGGGTTTATCTAACAGTGTGGCGCGGCCAATGAAGCAATGATGTTGTGTGTCTGGCGTGATATTCTTAATTGTAGTTACAAATGGTTGTCTTAGTAACGGTTATAGGTGTTTGGGGTCATCTAAGAACATCAATGTAGGATATTAGACGAAATTACTTTCGTTTGGGGGGGGTCAGAGGCAGTTTCGTCTGTCATCGGACATCGATATTTTACGCTTCGGACTTTCGCGCCCTGTCACTTTGTTCGCGCACACGGAGAAATTATCGCACCATTTCGTTTTTCGTGTTATGCCGTCACGTGATACGCTCATAAAAAAATGGCGACACCGAAGAAAACGCTTTGTTAACGTACAATTTTTGGATCACCAAAAGTGACGTACATTTTAAAAAAGTATTACTGTTATTCAAAGTTAATGCACATAGGCAAACGATAGAGTGTGAATCGACGTAGATCGACCGATATGTTTAATATATTGATATCATCATATCAATGTTTACAAACTTTCATCTGATGGGGGCTTAGGCCAGGTGAAAGTTATTTCATCTGTGGACACTGACGTTCTGAGATGACCCCTTACCTTAGTTTCAATTAGCGGTTCCTGGTTTGCCATATGCCACTGTCTCGGGACTAAAGTATACATTTAATTATACATACCTGCTCTAAAAGTATGTATCGCTGTTTAAGCAGTCGTTGTTGAAATTCTGTTTTCGGCCAGAACATTCCGTTGGCATTCAGCAAGCTGGACACCTCAGCCTTCGGGCTGACGGGTAAGCCTTCCGTAATATTGAAATGCAAACCTGATACAGAAATTCACTGTTAACTGTGGTCGTCTCTGAAAAAACTTCCAACATGTTTATTATGCGTGGTACAATATGTCGGACACATCGTCTTAGTATATTTGCGGTTTCAGCACAACATTCCAAATGTACAAGTATTATGTATGCATCTATTTTGCGCCAAGTTTGCAGACTTTTCGCGTCATTAAATACTTCAGTGATGTATGGTAGATTACGTCCGCATTCCTTTCCGTTCGAATTCAGTTGAAACATACCCCCAAACTGGCGTAGCAATCAATGCTTTCAGTCTGACATCGACAGCTAGACGAGTAAAAAATGTTTTTACTAACGAACGATCGCCAAGACACCCCGACACCCGACACCCCGACGTAATGGCCTTCGTCCACCAAAATGTTTGAAACTGTTCCAATAGTTTCAAACATTAGTCTATAATTATAGCGAATGCATTGTTCTCGTCCATCGGTCTAGACGAGCATGAACCCGTCGAAACGTATCGAATCTGGTCGAAACCACGATAATGCTGGCTTAAATTTATCGTCGAGGCCAGCAGACTTCCAGCCAATCAGAGCTGTGCTTTCGGGTGACGTCAGTTTCCGGGAAAATTCTATTGATGTGAAACAAAATGAATTACGAAAATTTTATCACTATAGTGAGAGAAAATACTCCCCTGTGGGACATACGAAATACAAAGACGGTAAAGAAAAGACTGCCTGTGGATGAGAGTGACGGAGAAGTTCGGCTTTGAAGCAAATGAAGGTATGTGATATTTTATTTCTCGGATTTCTCCGCTATGCCGGACCATACAAATGGCGACGTAGCAGCAAGGCCGTCAGAGTTTGCTCTTCCAACAGCATCCACTCCGCCAGTTCCATCTCAGATAGGTCTTGTCAAATTCAGTGCGCAAAATGTGACCCGACCTTGACCCGTGTGGTGTCAACAATTGAATCTCCACTACCCAAGAGCTTCGTATTCTTCATCCACTGACGTTTCAAACAATATGAAAGCCGGTGGACGAAGGTTTTGGTTTCTACCGTACTGGACAGAATGTTTGAAACCATTTGGAACTATTCAAACATTTTGGTGGACGCAGGCCTTTATGCATTCAAGGTGGATGACGTAACACGTGGAATATCGTATTCTAGCTTTACAAGAAACAGTTAGGCAAAGTCAATCGCCCTACAATTTTTTTTCTATCTGGCTTTTACTGTAGTACAGGCGAAGATCTCGTTCATCAAAAGCGTAAGTATTTTCATGAAACGTGAAACCTTACAAAAACGCCTTAAACAGAGCAATAAACACGTCTTTCGTGTCTGTATGCATTCTTATATGTATATCACTAAAGTTACCTGACAATAACCATGTAAAAGTGTGAAATTATTACCTTTTTGTCAGAACGCATGTGCTTGTCAAGGTTTGTATATAACCGGATGTTGTTGTGAGCGAGAAAAGCATGCGGGATTTCCATAGATCTATATAAGGTCACGCTAAGAATTGCCGTCTGCTGGCCATAGAGTTACATCATTAATAATGCCCCTATAAACGATTAACTTACTAACGGATGTTTTATTTATTTCTGTGCTGCTGGCCCATTCTGGCCTCATTCTACACGAAATCGCGTGTGATCATGTGACCCAAAGGCAACATCACGTGCACAGCATGGCGGCTAATTGTGAAATGTTTTCTATGTCACCGATAAAAGTACTCATAAGTAACTAGTTGGAGCACATTTCTTCAGTTTCTTGACGCCTAATTGTCGGTTGTATGTCACAGAATACACATGTGAAACGGTTAGTGCGTATCGGTTTTAAAACTTAAGTTATTAGTTCCGTAGCCAAATGGCTACGGAACTGCCAAAACTATGCTTTAGCAAATGCCGTACGCGACTTTCGCCCCAGAGACGAAGAGCGGGGCGAATTTTTTGTCCTAGAAACAGTAGGCTAGCCTCGATTATCCAGGTTCCGCGCTGTGGCGCCACCGTTTGTCGCACACATCTTCGCCTGGTGCAGAGTGGGCTTTTCGATGTTGCGGAAATAATGCACCCATATTCTGGGTGCATACATTATAATATCATCTGGGCATTTGACAAAGAGTTAAGTTTTGTCAGTGTATACGATGCCATTCGAATTAACTTTAAACTTTTATTATATAGACGCAACTGTCCGACTGAAAAGTGAAATCATGCAAATCTTATTATCATCTCGATAATTACGCTGGGCTGGTGACAGTGAGTAACAACGAGACCATGCGTCTGCTGTCAGACTCTCTTCTCGGCGGATTCACAAAGCCGAGCGAGAGTCGGATAACCGAGACTTAAAGGTGTACGTATCTCCCTACTATCGACTGTTCACGTCTTCGTCACAATATGGGGAAGACCACAGTGCAAAATTGCATTGGTGGCCATGTTATAACGTTTCGTTTGATTATAAGAAAACGTGACCATCAAATGTTCTGAACATTTTTCACAGCAACTGTCATAATCTCATTGACATGCGGACCAGGTTTTGCCAAAATCAGGTACCTCCAGCTCTTTTAAAACGCCTCGACGTGCGATGCCCGGAATTTTTTTTAAAGAAAATAGCCATGTATTCATGAGCCCACGTGGCCCATATAGCAGAAAAATTTCCATAAATCCCTCCGCCTGTTAAACTAAATAAATTCACAATTTCACAGCCAATAGCTTCTACAAACTAATCTGTGAAGATGCCTGCTCAGTTGCACTTATGTTACATCATATATTACAATTTAATACGCATATCACAATTTAATACGCCATACATTCGTGTCAAACAATAACCAGGAAGGTCAACTGTGGTCTTTCACCAATATAGTGATACTACACGGTGGGCTGGGAACCAACCACATCGGTCAAACCTGTGTACAATCGCGCCGCCTTTCGGGTTATAACGGAACTAGTCGAAGCGGACAACCAGCGCACTCACCGACAGGCAAATTGTGTTTCTTTGCCAAGGCTGAAGCTTCCGACGCAGCTTCTCCGTTTACAAGCACAGACGCTCTCGTAATGGCACCGCGTAGATAGCATTCGACTACGCCTCTGTTTCGCTTTTGACAGTAGCCAAAATCATCAGCGGTGATCGTTAGAAGTCGCCTCGCCATAGTCGTGGCAGCAGCAGTTTCAAGATACTCCGCTTGATGGCAGCATAGTTTACGTGCTGACGCAGGTAAAAAGGAAGTGGTTGTAAAAGGTGCTAGCTAACAGCTAAACTGGTGCCCAAGTCCACCGTGCGGTGCCCCTTGTTACATGCACACGAAATGGTACTGGAATTTGGTAAAACGACCTTCACCTTGACCCGTAAACTTCACCAGTATGGCGGCTTTGCTGGTAAGTCTGCCATTGCGTTGATTCTAAAAACAATTATTACGTACAAAAGTTGGATGTGAATTAACGTAAATTGAACAATTGAGAGTATTAGTGCTACAAGAAAGATACTGTTTAGCATTTTATACCGTCCAGAAATGTAGGAAAATCCACTTTTTGTGTGAACGAGTTCACATTTTTTAATTTTACCTATTTCGACAATTACACTCATTTATGTCCAATGATTAATGACTGGATTAGAGTTTATAGTTTTTTAGAGACGACTGTATATATATATTTTATGCATGAGCGTATATTTATTTATTTTTAATTAAACACAATGTTGACGTGTATTTTGCACGACACAGGCGTATGCCGTATATTTTGTATGGTTTATTCTTAAATTTTACGTGTACTTTTAATGTGTAACACGTGTGTATATTTATGACTTATGTATATTTTACTTGCATTGTATGTGTACTATGCGCCGTTCTATATTTACTGTATTGTTTTAATCTTATTAAACGGATTTTCAAGTTGGATTCTCAATTACTATCCACGGTTCTCTGTTATGCTTATGCTCCACTCGACATTGGTGCACCTGAGCTTTTGTCACGAGCCAATTACTTTGATTTCCGCCAATCCTAAAACCAAACTTGTGACAGTGTGCCTAAAATATTTGTTGGCAACAATTGGAATCGCTGTATGCCATTTAGATCCATGCATACTTTCTATCACAAAATATATACGATTAATACAATAATTGCTATTTAAATGTTTAGTCTTTGTCCACTTCATTGTACAATGGCCCATTTATATATACGGGTCATTATGTGTCTAATCCTAATAATGCACTTTATTTTTACACTCATATCCAGAGTACAACTTTGTTCAAGGGTGTTTACAATGACTAATATGTACGAAAAATGTGCGTAATAAAATTAAACGTATAACAAGGCTTAAACTTCATTAAAAAAATCTACTATGCAAAGATAAGCTAAAACTATCAATGTACATACAAAAGCATACATACAGTGAGACATTGTATAGTATAATAGTAGACACTTAAGAATGATGTTAGTAATAAATACTATGATATGAGTGTATATAGCACTAAACATTGAAAGCAAGTTTGAAATAATGAGTCTTAAGACGCGCTTTAAAAGTGTCCATGCAGCCGGTCAGACGCAGGTCTTCCGATAGAGCGTTCCATAGAGTCGGCTCAGCCCGAGAGAATGAACGGCGGCCGTAACGCTCGTGGCGTGGAACGGTGAGTAGGGCGCGATCGACAGATCGTAGGGCGCGGCGCGGAACGTACGGCGTGAGGAGCGAGGCGAGGTACGCCGGCGTTCGGTCACGAAGGGCGCGAAACACAACGACGAGTAGTTTGTGTTCAATGCGATACTTGGCCGGCAACCAGTGGAGTTGTTTCAGCACTGCCGTCATGCTTCGCCGGTCGCCCCGCCTAAATCCGCAAAACAACTCTGGCCGCCGACTGCTGTACCATCTCAAGACTGTGCAAGAGGCGGTCGGAGATGCCAAACAGTACAGCGTTCCCGTAGTCGAGGGAGTTAACGTAACGAGGGAGTGAACAAGAGTCTTGCATGCTGTGATGGTAAGGCTTGTTCGTATCTTAGCGACGCGAAATAAATTAAAATAAGCAATACGACAGGCGTTCGATATTTGAGCCGACATGTCAAGTCCGCTGTCAAGTATAACGCCGATGTCACGAACCGTGGGCGTCAGTGATATGGCGGACCAACACAGATCCATAGTGGACATAGCAGAAGGCGAACGGACAGTGGTAGAACGAAAAACGGTGGCTTCTGTTTTCGTCTCGTTGAGTAGGAGATAGTTGCAGTTCAGCTAGCGCCTTATGTCACGTACACATTCGTCGATTTTTCGTAGGGCGTCTGCATGGTTCAGTGGCGGACACTCAGCGTATAGTTGAGTGTCGACCGCGTATATGTGGTAGCGGATCTGATGGCGTTCGAAGATGTCTGCGATAGGTAGAATGTACATGTTGAATAACATCGGACCTGAAACCGAGCCCTGCGGAACACCGTGGTGAATAAGTCTCGGCGCTGAAGTTGCTTCGTGTATCTTTATTGCGTTAGTTCGGTCTGCGAGGTATGATGTGAACCATGTGAACACTGTCTGGCTTAGTCCGATATCACGAAGTCGAAGCGATGACGGCGCAGTTCGTTTGCGACATAACGTTGTAATGTTTTAGAGACAAGACTTGGGTTTGATATAGGACGGTAGTTGGCGAGTGAGTTCACGTTGAGACCACGTTTCTTAAGTATAGGACGGTAGTTGGCGAGTGAGTTCACGTTGAGACCACGTTTCTTAAGTATAGGTGTCAATAACACGTGCTTCATGTCTACCGGTACGACACCTGTTTCGAGCGACGTGTTGATGATATCATCGGTGCGAGTAGGTCGATGTTTCCTTTCAGCAAGCTCGTCGGCATCGGGTCGAGGTCGCAGGATTTCGCAGACGACTGGAGAACGATCCGTCTGATGTCTGCTGTCGTCGCCAGTGTAAATTCACAGAGTTGCACATGTTGGTATTGGCCTACATCAGACAGCTGTCGATCGAAAGTGTTCGGTTTGGCGCGCAAATCGATGGCACGACGTATATTTGAAATCTTGTCGATGAAGAACTGGTGAAATGTCTCAGCGAGGACTAAGTCTTTGCGTGAGTCAGGCAACTGAACTGGTGTAGATCGGCCCAGCAGTACGTTGGTGACGCCGAACATTGTCTTCATGTTGAATCCGGGTTCGTGTATCACCGTACAGAAATGACTGGCCTTCGTGGTGGTTAGTTGTCGGCGGTAAGCGTCTTGAAACGGCGTATAAATATGTCGTTGGACAACGAGTCGCGTCTTTTGCTATCGGCGCGGCGGAGGTTACTCTTTGCACAGGACAACTCTTCCGTGTGTCACGGTGTCTTCGGACGAACCGTGACGATACGCGTGATGATCGGTGCGCGTTTGTCCAGGTTGGTCCCGATGACGGTGTTGTAGTTGTCAGTGAGCTCAACAGCGGTTCCAGAAATCACTGCGAATGCGTTGCCCATTTGTCGATCGACGAGGATTTTTGATAACACACTCGACGTGTCAGGCGCGTATGTTTTAACACTGTAAGGTCACATTCGAGTACATGGTGATCTGTAAGGAGAATAGTCGGCCTTACAGGTGTTGAGAGTAGGGTAGACGCGCGGGGTGTAATCAGTAGATCAAGCGTCTTTCCACTCACGAGCGTCGCACTAGTCACGTGCTGGACAAAGCCGGCATGTCTATAAGAATAGCGAGATGCATCGCGCCGATTGAGTTGATGTTACCGTATAGTGAACATTAAAGTCACCACATATGATCGATTCATTCGTGTGTGTTACGGCTGAGCTAAGAGTAGCACCCAAATCATCCAAGAAGTCACGGGACAGCGATGACGACAGTGGACGGTAAATGACGTATATACGAACGTTGCTGTTTGTTTCCGGACACTTTAATGTAACGCACAGGCCTTCAAAAGTGACGGTCGGTAACGTAGTTTCGGAAATCATGTTAAAGGTTGACTTGAATAGGAGTCCGACCCCACCACCGCGACGGTTCCTGCGTGGCAGATGACAAAGATTGTAGCCGCCCGCCGTTAGCACATTAATTTCCGCTTTGTCATCATGGGAGAGCCAGGTCTCTGTCAGTGCGACGATGTCTATGTGATGTTCAACAATGTAGTCTTTCATAAAGTCTGCCTTATTTAATTAAAGCAAATTTAGTGTTCACTGCTTTATCTGCAGACTTCAGCAAATCAGTATTGCAAATAATATGCGTGAGAGTGTTCATGTTGCTGCTTGGTGGGCCTGTGTGGAGGGTGCTGTTGCTGTGTGGTAACTCGGTGGGCCGAGAGATCCTGGCCATTGTTACTACAACTTTAATTGATTTAGTCGCTCGCTGACATAGACCGCCAGTTTTCACTATGATGCGGTGTTGCATGACTGATGCCCAGTTTTTTAGGTCGTAGTACACTGCCTTGGTGACACGCATTAACGATTTCGTTGACCGCTGACATAGTTGGCGTACTTGTTGACTTGTGTATGTGATCGTCATGGCGACGATCACAGTTCATTAACGATAGCGCGGCAAATAGTACACTAGCGGTGTCTCTTTAAATGACTAAAATCCAACTAAACACAAACGTCCAGGCTGCAACTTTACCTTCACTGTAGTCCGCATACCTTCACAGTCACACAAGATGTAACACGAAAGTATAGTGTAGCTTAAAAGCGTAAATTAATGTCAGTAATAGGGCGACATAATTACCCTGTGGCAGCTCAAGCGCACACATATCACGTGATTCGTACGAGTCTAACCAAACAATTTTCAGGAAACAAAAGTCAGAATTGACATAAATTTTAACCAATAACGAAGTGACTATAACGAAAAAAACTATCAAGTATTTACCCGCAAATTGTGTCTGAAATGCCCCATTATGTGAACCAGTTGTAATAACCCCAAATCGCACCAGTTATTTTGACTTGGCGCCTGAGACTAAGTTTTAACTTGATTTAACAAGATTGCCGCCCCAAACAACAAGTTCCAGATGGCAAGTGGACAAGGAAGCCATTGGCTTATCGAGAGTCCAACAATTTTCTCATCTATGTGTAGCCCGCCCTTATCAAATATCTGTCAATTCTACTTTTAAACATATTCACACTACTAGCATGAACACAATCATTCGGCAGTTTGTTCCATTCATTTATCACCCTCTGTGAGAAAGAGTACTTTCTCATGTCCAACCTACACTGCGCCTTAACTAATGCTGCTTTGTGTCCTCTGGTCTCCTGGTCTCTAGTGTTGTCAAACCACATTGTAATAAGCGACTTTCGTAACTAAGGTCTCTCAATTCTGGAATAATTTTAGTTGCTCTTCGTTGTATTCTTTCTAGCTTGTCTATGTCCTTTTTACGATATGGCCTCCATGCTTGAATATAATATTCCAAATGTGGTCTAACGATTGCTTTGTACAGGGGTACAATTAGCTGTTTCTCCTTATACATGATAGTTCTCCTAATTAGCCTTAGAAGAATTTGATTTCCTGTTGAAGCAGCAATCCCACATTGCTCTGAAACTTTCATGTCAGCACTAAATGTTACTCCTAAGTCCTTTTCTCGTGTGGTTCTACCTAGTAGAGCATCCCCCATTGTATATTCTTCGTCCATATTTCCATGTCCTATGTGTATACATTTACACTTCCCAAAATTTAATAACATTTGCCATTTTTCTGACCATTTAACTAATTTATCTAGATCATCCTGTAAACTTTGTTTATCTGTATCATTAGTAACCTTTCTGAATACTTTTATGTCGTCTGCAAATTTGAGTACTTTGCTAGCTATGTCATCTTCCAAATCATTTATATATATATATTAAAAACAGTATAGGGCGTAATACTGATCCCTGTGGTACCCCACTCAAAACAGATTTCCAGTTTGAAATCTCACCATCTACTATTACTCTCTGTTTTCTGTATGTAAGCCACTTTTCTATTCAGTTGATTACATCATTACCTATGCCATGGGCCTTTAGTTTAAGTAACAATCTTTGATGTGGCACTTTATCGAAAGCTTTCTGAAAATCTAAGTAGACAACATCCACTGGTGACCCGTCTTCTACCCACTTTGTAATTTCTTCAAAAAAAACATAAGAGATTAACTAGACATGACCTCGCTTTTAGGAACTCATGTTGAGATGTATTTATTAATTTATGTTTTACAAGGAATTCCACCATGTGATCTGTAATTAATGTTTCGAGTAATTTACATACAACTGACGTTAAACTCACTGGTCTGTAATTTTCTGGCTTGTTCCTCGATCCCTTCTTAAATAGCGGCGTAATGTTTGCCTCTTTCCATTCTGAATGAACTATTCCTTCTTCTAGTGACAAGTTAAACAATTTTGCAAGTGGTGTACTAATTTGTTCAACAATTTCCTTAAGCAGTTTTGGTGGTATCCCATCAACTCCGGGTGATTTATTATCTTTCATCTTCTTTATTTTCTTTGCTATCATTTCAGGAATTACAAATAACTGACCTAAATGTTCTGATGTATTGCCCTCAAATTTAGTAAATGGAACCGGAAGTGAGCTGATATCTTCTGTGGTAAAAACTGAGCTGAAATACTAATTCAGGACCTCTGCCATTTGAAACCCGTCTGAAATTATGTTTCCCTGTTGTTTTGCAGTGGTCCGACCTTATCTCGAACTTTCTGTTTACTCCTTACATAAGCATAGAAACTCTTGCTGTAATTTTTTATATTACCTGCCAATTTTTTTTCAAAGGTTCTTTTAGATTTTCTAATTTCAGTTGTAGCTAGGTTAAGTGCCTCTTTGTAATTTGCATAATCTTCATCCTTTCTGGTACGCCTATAAGTTAGGCTCCAGCTGACAAACTTGACTGCAATGCAAACATGAACCACGAGCGACAGAAAAATCTGCGTTACTGTAATAGTCAGCTATACACCCATATATGCTATATGTATGAAACTGAAATCAATACAATGGTTTACCAGTATCAATAGTGTTACCGCTGACTGTGAATAGCACAATGACCCATCATTTGTAGTCATTCATTAGGGTGACCAGGTGTGAGTTGAACAACACCTTGTGCCAGCCGAGATACTTGCCGTGTAATATATCAAGTACACGAATTGTTTATACGAGAGTTTTTATACCCTGTGGGAAGTATTCCAATCACATCACGTCCATCAGCAATGTTCTGGGTGCAGGCAAACTGTTTTTTATCAGTTCAAACTCTAACAATTTAACAACCCTTTTGCTCGGTCGGCAGCACGTGCGGCTAGTATTGACACCAATTCTGTAGGTGTTACCGGGTGAAGCGCCAGCGACCAATCAGCGTCATTATCGAGATATAAATGCCCGGATGATATCGTAATGAGGTACTTATATATGCGCCCAGAATCTGGGTGCATACATAATTTCCGTCACAATGAAAACCCTACATTACGACAATGCGACCAGGCGAAGATATGTGCGACAAACGGTGACACGACAGCGTGGAGCCCGGGTAACTGAGGCTACGTCAAAAAACAAATTAATGATTGTGTGAGCTCTCATAACGAATGTAGCCGTCACTCAGACACCCCCACCCCATGTAGCACTTACCCGGGCACCCCACCCCATGTAATGCTTACCTGGACACCCCACCCCATGTAACACGTACCTGGACACCCCACCCCATGTAAAACTTACTTGGACACCCCACTCCATGTAACACGTACCTGGACACCCCCACCCCATGTAGCACTTACCCGGGCACCCCACCCCATGTAATACTTACCTGGACACCCCACCCCATGTAACACGTACCTGGACACCCCCACCCCATGTAACACGTACCTGGACACCCCCACCCCATGTAGCACTTATCTGAGCACCCCACCCCATGTAACACTTACCTGGACACCCTCACCCAATGTAATACTTACCTGGACACCCCCACCCCATGTAACACGTACCTGGACACCCCCACCCCATATAACACTTACTTGGACAACCCCACCCCATGTAACACGTACCTGGACACCACCACCCCATGTAACACGTACCTGGACACCCCCACCCGATGTAACAATTACCTGGATACCCCCACCCCATGTAACACTTACCTGGACACCCCTATTCATGCGAAAAAAATATTTTGTAATGCCTTCAATTAAACACGTCCGCCTTAGCTGAGTTACCACCAATCCCTAGGTTGTGTAATTTATATTTACCTTTTCATTCTATGATAATGCTTTATATGCAAATACATTTTGTTTTGCTTGTAAGTGTATAGTTTTGTTTTAGTGGGTGACACACTTAAACTTGAAGATAATTGCGTGGTGAATAACCTCCTTAAAGGTATCAACCGGAAGACTCCATATTTTATTGTAATTACCGCTTAGTGTCTAATATCCGGTGTTGTGTAGGGGAACAACGATCAACGTACAAAACCGGCCCCCGTCCGTGTGACGTTTCTGTATTATATACAGTAAATTTGGTGTCACTGCTAAATAACTCACAAGGGATTACTACTGAATGTTGGTCGGAATAGAGAAATGCAAAACAGTGATCTCAAAAAAGATTATTTTTTTACACTTTTCTTAAGCTTAGTTTTAAAATGCACGCACCGGTCTTCAAAACAACAGGGGCCCCCTTTGGTCGGTGTGTGTTTGGTGTAGTCGATTCACGAGTAATTGTAAAGTAGGCCGTGTATGACTGAGTTATATAATAAATAAAATAAATGATAATAATAAAATAATGATAGAATAATAATAATTAAAATATATATATATATATATATATATATCTTTGTACTGGTGATAACTGTTTTCGGACAGTAAGGGAGGGAAAGAATGGGTAAAATGTGGATAATGTACGGCATGGACACACCAGGACTGTGCATGGTACGAGTGTGAACAATTTACTTTCGAAATGTACGGTGATGGCGTACTAGTGTAAGTGAAAGTGAAGAGGGTCCATTTTGCAAACACATGTTTAAAGAGACAAAATCGGCTGGTATTTTGAAACGCCCATTACATATAGTAATGCATACAATAAGACACCACATATAAGTACATACGTAATTAGAGAATATGATTCCGTAGACAAAAATGTGTTTTAATATTTATCAACTTTACGGCAAATCTTGCTTAACGGGCCCGTTTTGTACGTTGTTCAACTACGCTAGTTTTACTGTCCATACCAAGAATATCGTATGCAAAATAGCGGTGAGGAATTTACACTGCGTCAGAGTTTTGACTGCACTGCATTGAGTTTTCTAAGAGCTTCGTCTTTCAGCGCGCGACGAAGCATCTTTCCACTTGGTGACCTCGGCACTTTCTTTATGACTGTCACACCCCCACGTAGCTTGTTATAAGGAGCAACTTTCTCTACAAAATAAATACATCACATATTTGTATGTATACAGTGTGCGTGCGTGCGTTTTTTAGCTCGATCAACCGGTTAGGATTCCCTAACTGAGCTAACTTTTCAGTGAACAAACCTTGTCTGGTTAGTCACATTGACGATATTATGAAACTCGATTGAGTAGTTTTGAGGTTGAGTAGTTTTCGATATACCGTGTTAGCGGTCACGTCCTCTCAACGGATTGCTCTGAACTTTTAACAGTTGTTTTCTCATTCTCATCTCATATCCATGGTTGTTTGAAACAATTATTGTGTGAGTGCGTGCGTGCGTGCGTGCGTGCGTGCGTGCGTGCGTTATCTTACAACGGCCATGACTGTTCCTACAATCAACAAACAAATCCAATCGCTCATTGCAATTTTCACTCCTTACATGCACTATATATTATGGAAGTACTGGTGATGGCCAATGTTGTTAATTCAATTGAAAACTGGTATGGTATGTAACTAACACACCCACCGTCCACGAAGGTCTTGATGTCGGCTTCCGTCGCCGTCACGCCGGCTTTCAGTACGACGAAGGCGGCCGGGAGTTCGCCCGCCCGCTCGTCCGGCACCCCAATGACCCCGGCGTCCGCCACGGCCGGGTGAGTGAGCAGCAAATTCTCCAGGTACGACGGAATCACCTGTTAAACAATACGAATAAACAACCGAGATTAGGCAAAGACACGTCTACAAAGGATGCACAGAAAGCACATCAGAGGCGGTAGGAACAGATGAGTTGTAAAAGGATAAGCAGAGGCAAGACATACATAGATGATGGGAATAACGGCTCAAGGCAAGACAGTCGTAAGGTAGTTGTGAGGACGGGAGGAGTATGTGGTGAAGGTGTACGTCGGTGATGAGGCCCATCCACGCCAGCGACATAACAAACATAATAGACAAGGGCACTCATAGTAATATTATTACGGATCACATGATTACAATTACAGTAATTTCTATGTTTATTTTTCGTTAACAAAATCGACACTTTCATACGTATTGAGCAATTCTTAAACGACGTAATTCATTGGAATCACACTGTGCTGTGTGCTCTATTGTGACATACATGTGAATGTTACTCTACTGCGAACAAACGTGAACATCGTATCGTGCTATCGAATGATTCACCTGGTAACCGTTGTATTTAACAAGCTGCTTGTATCTGTCGACGATGTAAAAACGTCCGGTCTCGTCATAATGGGCCATGTCTCCTGAAAATAATTCAACCGCGACGCAATGAATAGTTTCAACGGCAACACCGCAACGCTGACGTTTTCGTTTTCACATAATCATGCTGAAGTGGTTCATGTTTTGCACGCTATGGCTGACAGAAATACATTTTGTGAATATGGCGGATCTACATGATACCGATGTGTAATGAAAACAATCGCAGCGCTTGCAATATAAGCCATGGGCCATGGTGTGGTCGAGAAGCAATTCAAAGTAGACCTTACGACGACGTTTGCGAAAAATAACAACCGCCACACGTTAAATATTTCACAAGCCGTAAAGCAAAATATAGCGCAGTTCACACCGTATATAGCACCCCGTCTCTCTCTCTCTCTCTCTCTCTCTCTCTCTCTCTCTCTCTCTCTCTCTCTCTCTCTCTCTCTCTCTCTCTCTCTCTCTCTCTCTCTCTCTCTCTCTCTCTCTCTCTCTCTCTCTCTCTCTCTCTCTCTCTCTCTCTCTCTCTCTCTCTCTCTCTCTCTCTCTCTCTCTCTCTCTCTCTCTCTCTCTCTCTCTCTCTCTCTCTCTCTCTCTCTCTCTCTCTCTCTCTCTCTCTCTCTCTCTCTCTCTCTCTCTCTCTCTCTCTCTCTCTCTCTCTCTCTCTCTCTCTCTCTCTCTCTCTCTCTCTCGTGTTGTTTGTGATTTACCGTTCTCGTTCGCGGTGACCGCATACGCCAGATAATATGAAATCACTCGAAATCAGAGAAATTGCATGTGCCTGGAACGGCCCCACGTTCAGCAAATATATCGAGTTTTTTAATTATAAAAATACGGGACATTTCTACAAAGCGGGATTAAGAAATGAGGTATTTCCCACAGGTAATGTTGACACATGCAGAACGAAGCTGGGAATCGCCCAGGTAAATATAACCACCTACCCGTGTGCAACCAATGATCGGCGTCTAGATCATCCGCCGATGACCGGTTAAGATAACCTTTCATCACCGATGGACCCCGAACCAGCAGCTCCCCGTCCTGGTGCGGCCCCAGTTTTGCGCCCGTTTGATGATCGACAACCTGCGTTATTGAATGTTACACGTCAATATAAGATGAACCACACACGGGAACCAGCAAGTCACATCAACGAACTCTATGGGGAATTGTCGAAACTCTCAGTGCACAGATGACTCGAGACTTGACTTGGGACTTGACTTGCCAGTTTGTGACTTGCCAACAAGTCTGGTGACTCGAAACGACCATAAAAAGAGATCATGTTGTTGTGACAGGCCACACCACGTACATGTGACAGGCCACTCTACGTACATGTGACAGGCCGCACCACGTACATTAATGATTAAGTACTTATTATAATTGGCTAATGACGGGCAACAATCTCCTCAATTTCCCGCTACAAAGTATCACAGACAAACCTTTACAATCATTGCGATTGGTGAAACCTTGTGACTTGGGACTTGATTCGAATTCAGATTCAGAGAGATGACTCGATACTTGACTTGGACATTGACAAGCAACTTGACTTGACTTGTGGGTCAATGGCTTGAGACTTGACTTGAATTACTAGTTTGTGACTTGCCATCAAGTCTGCTAATTTCATACGTAATAACATTACTTGAGGCCATACAAGAGCAACACTAATTAGTACATTATTTCGTAGTTGATAATGACAATGGCGAGCAGGAACATAATGCTTTGACTTTGAATAAATTAAAAACCACAGCAGGAAGACAGAAGTGAGCATGTGTGGCTGAACATTGGCAGACACTATGATCATTGCTTCATACATCGAACAGCCACTTCGTGATTGCACAAATATGTCGCTTCTGATGTTGGGCACGACAGAAAGTAGACGTACCTTACATTCTGTGTTGCAGGCAGGGATGCCGACGGTACCCACACACGACGCGTCGTTCCACTCTGGCATCAGGATCGTGCCGGTCTCCGTCATGCCGAACACTGAAGCGGGGCAGTTGCACACATGATTAAATATTCACTATGTGGAAAAATTAATACTTCGCCTGTTTGCATACACAGATGGTTGCATTCGCCGGTTTTAATTCACTCGTTGTTTATCGGTAACTCTAAATCACCCAGAATCCATTGCGTACCGGACCTGTTCGTGCCACGGGTGGCAATAATAAAAATGTAGCGTGTCAACATTTGAGACTGATACTTATATTACTGAACCCATATGTGTTCCATTGAATTAATACTGAAATGTATAATAATACGAATTGGAATTCGTGTTTTTATCATTGATTATGATATTGACATGACATTAAACTAGGCCAGTTTTGGACGATTCTGAAGCGTGGGTGTGTCTCACCTTGTTGCACGCGCCTGATGCCTGTGTAGAGCTGCAGCTGTAGCTGGATGTAGGGCGACAGAGTGGTCGCGCTCAATATGGCCGTGTGGACGCTGGCGAAGGCCGCCTGGTCGATCGTTGCCGCCCTACGAGTGATGTCTACTGCTATTGGCGGCACGATAATCAGCACGTTCACCTGCGTCCCACGGTCGGTGTAGTAAAATCAGCCAAATATCACTAGATCGGGTAACTTGCGAACGTGTGAGTAGCCTTACGTAATAGTATATAGAACCGGACCACTTATGCGCAATTCACCGATTTGTGACCGGACCCAGTCAAAAGTAATGACACAGTTTGACCAAATGACACATGTACAAACGAGGAAGCTATTTTGAAATGAATACCTTGTACATTTGAATAGAATTGACGAAGCTCGTTGCGGTGTATTTTGGGTAGACGACGACCGTGTCTCCACTTAGTAAGCAGTAATGTTGGAACAACATACAGCCGTATGCGTGGAAGAATGGAAGTACTGCAAGATACATCTCCGAACCAGGAGAGCGACTGTATGCAACCGACGGATGACTGAAATTGGCACATAATAAAATAGAAGACGATGTACGACAAGAGCTAACAGTGCTATTATAACGCTAGAGTGTTTTTAGCGAAAACGTTTCTTAAAGTGAAACAAAAGGCATTGTTTTGGGCCTTTGCACTTATAAGAGTGCCTAAAAACTCACAATTTGCAACTATAATAAAACATATCACGTGGTTTACTGGGAATATGTTTTAAAAGTGCGAAGTTCTGGTCTAATGTCATTTTTCGTGGAGGCTGACATTTTAATCAGTGTTTGTAATTTCGACCAACCAGCGGCGAGCAACCCCTTAACCCCGATGTGGCTGTGACGTAGGATGTGGATATCTCGTGTATTTTTAACGTGGTTGAGATGTGTATTTACATTTTTATTTGCTTTTATATTGGATTTACACGCAGCAAAAACTTAACAATGCTGTACTGTGCAGCATTCCGGGTGTAAACATGATTCAGCGAGGTATAGAGAGTTGTCTTTTTTTCGATTTCCTCTGGAAAAACACTAGTGAAGCAATGAATTCACAATTGCGAGCGGGCTGGTTGGAAGCCCACGCGATATGCTACTTTGTTACTTTGTTCAGCTCATTTTGAAGAGTCGTGTTTTGAAGTTGATATATTCTCATCAAGTAATGGGTCAAGATCCTTCAAAACGTCGACGCCGGAGAACGTTAAAGCCTGAAGCGGTACCGACAATCTTCCATCATGTACCTCAGCCGAAGGCTTCGACACAACGCAAACATTCGACTAAGAGAACTGTCAAATAGGAAAGCGAGGCGGTTAATAAACAATGAATGAAAGGACTATCTTCCAAATAAGTTGATTTTAGACGCAAACAGCATGTCCAAACTTATTGGCAAGTATGTGACTAAAATCGTCTACATCTACGATCAGGCGTTTAAAGTTGGAGTTGTGAGAAACCTAGTCAGCACTCTTGACGTAGGATTCTGGACAAATATGGCGCTGCCCATGCAAACAAGATTTTCGGTGTTCTACGAGGTAACCACTTGCGTGATATTCTTGATTATAGGTGCAAATTGTTAGTTTTCAAGCACTCTTATAGGTGCAAAGACCCCCGAAATGTTTTTGAGCTCACTTTAAGACAACCGTTTTCTAAACGAAATGCACTTTACACCGGTTTTTTTTATTAATTAAAACACTTTTTTACTTCAAAATTTTCACATTGTTCGACGAGTATATGCACTGGTTCAATAACCTGTTCGGTCAATATATCTAGCAGTTCAACGGCACGTGTTGTGTGGACATGTATTTGTTCAACGGCAGGTGTTATGGAAATATATAGTTGTTCAACGGCACGTGTTGTAGGGATATGTAGTTGTTCAACGGCAGGTGTTATGGAGATATGTAGTTGTTCAACGGCAGTTTTTGTGGAGATATGTAACAGTTCAACGGCACGTGTTGTGGGGATATGTAATTGTTTAACGGCACGTGTTGTGGAGATATGTAATTGTTCAACGGCACGTGTTGTGTTGATATGTAATTATTCAACGGCACGTGTTGTGGGGATATATATTATAGGTTTAAAGATATCGCTGGAACGTCCTAACCTGTGCTGATACATGTCAGCTACGATGGTGTAGTGGGTTCGAAGGATGCCCTTAGGCTTGCCTGTTGTGCCTGAAGAGTAGAGCAACAAGGCGACATCATTCTTCGGGTCAATTCCGATACTGCGGTGATAGTCCTTCGTCCCAAACACGTCTGAAGTGAGCTCAGAGAAAGATGTGCAACCTCTGGCGTCGCCAATGCTGAAAATCTCCTGAAGAGCACATTATTCGCAGTTGTATCTTTCCGAATGTATTATATGATTTCAACATTTTGCATTATGCTCGCTTAGAAAAATTGAAAAAAATACTATTACACAATACGACAATGTTATTGATATACCATAATATCGTCCATAGCCCATCGTGAATAGAATATTCATTTGACTTATTGGAGGCAATTCACTGGAAGGCCCATATTTATTGCTTATGTAAATATATAATATTGTCTTAAAAAAAAAAATATGTGTTCTCAATAAACGTGATTATGCCAATGCTGCATGAATTGGACGATTAAACAGTTTGCCTACTTTTGTAGAATTTCACACATAATATGACGGTTCCATGCCAAAATAATAAATACTCGCATATTGTTTGGATTTAATAACAGCAAATACAAACATGAATCTAGTAAGATGTGATCGATATAAATATAACACGCACGCACGCACGCACGCACGCAATCATACCTTAATTCCTTGTAAACGCCGAACGGCGCCCCTGACTTTGACGATGTTCTCCGATGAAGTTACAATCCACCGAGCTCCGCAGTCCTCCAGTTGGATTCTCATGTCATCTACAAGACACCCGATACGTCAATATTGGCGTCATATGCACAGGGTGCTCCTAAATAATTTTTCCAGTTTTGAATGTTAATAAAAATTATTAATATACATAAAAGCGCACAGTTCGCACCATGTGTAGTCCAATTCATAGAGTTTATAGTTACACCGATATTTTCCAGGTGCCTCTCCAGCGAGTAGAGTAACACCGGGAAACGAAAACTAGCGATGTGGTAAACTTCCTTCACTTCAACACATGAACACCCGTTTCACCAAAGACCAGCAAGAATTTATTAAAGATTTCAGCATTGTTCCAACCGCAACGCGCCACAAGGGGAAACATGGAAGGACTACCAACACCCCGCCCCCCTTCGCCCCCCGCCCCCCGCCCCCCCATCACTAGACGCGGACATGAACTTGTGGTAACGCATATGTGGGGATGTCGGCAACAGCTGTTTGCCTGCATCTGCATCGGACGCCTTGGCTCACACGATAAGGGATCATGCCTCAGTTAGACTTCCTGAATTACGAATGTAGGGCACAGTAATTTTAGATATGTGTAATTTTCAACAAATCATATCATCTGATATAACTGCGTTTGAGCAGACACATTGGCCAGTTTGCTGGTAGAACATGTTAGCAGTGAAACAGTGGATTTTTAGATGATTTTAATAGGCGGAAGGATTTTTGGCAATTTTTTCGCCACAAGGCACGTGTGCGTAGTAATTTATACAGAAATTGGTAAACATTGACGGGTATGGCACGTTCAGCCATTTTAAAAGAGTGATTTTGACAAAACTCGACCAACATGTCAACGAGATGATGACAACGGCAGGAAGGATGTTTCAGATTGTTTGATGGTCCCGTTTTCTTATAATTAAGCAAAACGTTAATATGGTCACCAACGGGAAACGTAACAGTACGCTGAACCCATAATTCAACATCCACACTGCTCTCGTCTTATTGCAAGTTGTGCCAGTCACTTCCCGTGAGGGTGAAAGGTCGGTTTCATAAGTGCGACGTCTTAAGACCTATCTTAGATCCACCACGGAACAGGGCAGGTGGACTAGCTCTAGTGCATACCCACAATGACGTCATGGAGGTCAACATCGATGCCGCGATAGATATATTTGCTAGAAAGCAGCCACGGCGCCTTCAATTGTCAGACATTGTCAGCCATTAGGTTGCGGGGATAACCTTGTCCCTATTTGGGGACATACATGTACGCCATGTTCAAAGGTCAATAAACAAATGTACGTGTGTTTGTACAAGTACACGCGTGTTACTGTCTTACGACCTTTGAAGCGGGTGTTACAACCAGTAATGTAATAATCGACCGGTAATGTAATAGACCGGTAATGTAATAAATCGACCGGTAATGTAATAAAAATTATGATGATGATCATTATGATGGTGATAAAGATAAAGATACGTTTTATTACCAAAGAAGCAAGAACAAGGAATTCGTAGTGTTGTGGCGTTAGCACACATATACACGCATGCACCCAATAACACACGGAACTAAACAGTACCTATCACAATCGTAATACTAAAAACAGTTAAAAACAAACGTGAGTAATATAATATATTGCAAAAGAAAAAAAATCGCGACATTGCAACTACCTGCTAGAGGCAAGACATTTATGCTGGCTCTCCGTTTAAAAATCTCAGCGCTTGAGGATAGAAATTATTGTTGAATTGCGTCGTTTTAGTTTTTATGCAACGGAAGCGCTTACCGGAGGGAAGGAGTTCAAAGAGATGGTTGGCTGGATGATATGCGTCTTGTACAATACGCTTGGATTTGCGCAAACTTCGAGATCGATAAAGAGACCTGATGGACGGCATATTTAACCCGATTAGTTTAGAAGCGTTCTTGACAACTGATTCAATTTGATTAATTTCATCTTGACTGGCGCAACCAAACCAGACAGTAATAGAAAATGACAAGACACTTTCAATAACTGCGCAGTAGAAACGTGTTAATATTGCTAGAGATAAGCCGAATCGTTTGAGGTGTCTAAGGAAGTGCATACGTTTTTGTGCTTTTTTAATGATGTCAATCGATTTATTACACCAGAAAAGATCTTTTGAAATAGTCGAACCCAAAAATTTTACAGAGTCAGCTTGCAAGACTTCAGCACCGTCAATGAAAAGGGGGTGGATGGGTGTTTTCTTTTTGCGAAAATCAATGATAATTTCCTTAGTTTTGGATATGTTTAGTACCAGGTTGTTGTTCTTACACCAGCCGACCAGTCTTTGAACTTCCTCTCTATTCACAGACTCGTTAGCATTGTTAACACAGCCAATTACAGTGGTGTCATCCGAGAACTTAACCACGCGAACATATTGGTTACCAGATACACAGTCGTTTGTAAAGAGAGTGAAAAGGAAAGGAGAAAGCATGCAGCCTTGTGGGGCACCAGTGTTAAGAATAACAGGTTTGGAGAGAGAGTTGTTGACCTTGACAGATTGAGGCCTGTGAAGAAGAAAGTTGAGAGTCCAGTGACAGATGGCAGGATGCACATTCAGAGATACAAGGTTGTCAAACAACTTCACAGGAATTATGGTGTTAAAGGCCGAGCTAAAGTCCACAAAAAGAATCCTCGCATAAGTACTCGGTTGTTCCAGGTGCTTCATAACATAATGTAAACCTAAGGCAACTGCATCGTCCACAGATATGTTAGTTTGATAAGCAAACTGGTGAGGATCCAACAGACCGGCCGTGGATGATTTCAGATAACGGAGCATAATATGTTCAAAAACTTTCATCGCAACTGAGGTAAGTGCCACAGGACGGTAATCGTTCATGGTAGATACTTTAGCCTTCTTGGGAATAGGAATAATCACAGAAGTTTTAAAACACATTGTTGTAAAGATGAATTGTAGATGTCAGCGAATACCGGAGCAAGCTGATCGGCGCAATTCTTTTAACAAGATTTAACAAGATTTGCCATCCAAGCCAAAGGCGTAGATGGCAAGTGGACAAGGAAGCCATTGGCTTATCGAGAGTCCAACAATGTTCATCTACTTATAACCCGCGCTCCTGAGATATGTGTCAACCTTGTTTTTAAACATATTCACACTGCTAGCAGTTACACAATCTGTAGACAATTTGTTCCATTCATTTATTGTCCTCTGTGAGAACGAGTGCTTCCTGATGTCCAATCTACATTAATCCTTTACTAATTTGACCTCATGTCCTCTAATTCTGCTATCCTTCTTGAGTGAGAAAAACATATTTCTATCAATATTTTCATACCCATTCAATATTGTAAAAACTTCAATCTGATCTCCTCTTAACCTCCTTGTCTCTAGAGTTGTTAAACCACATTCTTTCAGGCGTTCTTCATAACTAAGGTCTCTCGGTTCTGGAATCATTTTAGTTGCTCTCCTTTGTATGCGTTCAAGCGTATCTATATCCTTCTTACGATATGGTCTCCATGTTTGTATACAGTATTCTAAATGAGGTCTAACTATTGCTTTATAAAGAGGTATAATTAAGTTTTTTCCCTTGTATGTTATGTTTCTTCTAATCAATCCAAGAATTTGATTACCCTTTGAAGCTGCAATACCACACTGCTCTGAAACTTTCATATCAGCGCTTATTGTAACTCCTAAGTCCTTTTCTTTTACAGTAGTTCCCAGAACAGTATCTCCCATTTTTGTAGTTTACATCCAAGTTCCCATGTCCTGTATGTAGGCATTTACATTTCCCAAAATTGAACAGCATCTGCCATTTCTCGGACCATTTCACTAATCTGTCTAGATCGTTTTGTAAATGTTGTTTATCACCATCAGTATTAACCTTTCTAAACAGTTTTGTGTCATCTGCAAATGTCAGTCCGTTAATTGTTATACTGTCGTCCAAGTCATTGATATATTCTTGAATGTATATAATGAGATGTTGTCAGGACCCGAAGCCTTGCGCGTACTCAGTCGCTTGAACAATGTCCGCATGTCAGCAACGTTGAAAGGCGGCGACAGAGGAGTGTCTGTGGGTAGTGGGCGCTGTTCCGGCGCCATGTTTTTTACTTGTCAAATCTGCTGTAGAAGTCGTTTAGTTGGTCGGGGAAGGACGGATCGGCATTGTAAATGACTGAAGCGCTTGGTCTATACTGTGTAATTTGAAGTAACCCTTGCCATACATATCTGGAGTTGTTGGAAGCAAATTGGTTTTAAAGTTTACGTTTGTAGTTGTACTTGGCCGAACTAATCGCCTTGCGCACTGCGTACTTGGCTCTCCGAAACTCTTCCCTGTTGCAGCTAATGAACGCTGAGTTTTTCATGAGTGTAGATTACCTCTTTCATGTGTTGAGGTGACCCTTTTTATTGACCCCCCCTTCTTCCTTACCACTCTGTCTGACTCGGTCCGATGATTTGCCAACATGTAGTTACTGCCGTGCGTTACCTGGTAGGTTATATGAACGGCATTCCATATGTCCTCCCAGAAAACATGCGGCTCACTCGTTCTGAAATTCCTATGTTAATCATACGTTTGTGAACGTCGAGTGGATGATGACGGTGACGAGGAGGAGCAGGATGGTGAGGCTGAAGGTGTCATTGTCTTCGTCCTCATAATCGTAATAATGATAACCTTCATTGTCATCACCCCGCTTAATTGTTTTAATCTTCGTCCTCTCATCATCATAACCATTTATCACCTCATCATCACAATCGTTATTATCATTATCATTATCATCATCATCATAATCTTTATCGTCCTCATCATCATAATCGTTTATCACCCTCATCATAACCTTCTACATCATCATTATTAGCATCATCATCATCACCATCATAATGATTATCATCACCATTTTTATTACATTACTGGTCGATTTATTACATTACCGGTCGATTTATTACATTACTGGTTGTAACAAGCGATCATACCCCGGGACCCTTAGCGTGCTAAGATTGGAAATCGGTCAAATATTACGCCACTGGGCATATGCGTGCTAATCGGAGTCGCCACAGTTTTCCAGCAGAGCAGTTTGTTTCGTTATTCGCCGTTCTGTGGGATGTTCTGACGTGGTTCGAGCGACGTAGCTGCAAGTATGCACAGCGGCGAACTCAGTTTACATGGTTTTCCATACCTAGTGTGGAATCGCACAAATGGTTTATTGCAACTAGTAGGTTGGAGGAACCGAGCAGCTTCCAGCAGTAATATAAATATATTATGTTGGTGCGCAGGCATTTTGTTTTTAACAATATTTCAGTGAGGTTTCCAGACCCCAATCGTATTAGTTCCCAAAGGACACAACTGGACTATGCCCAAATTATCGACCCCAGAAGAAAGACTCGACTGAACGTCACTTACTTCAAAACACTCGACTCGGACATCAAATTAATCGATTTGTTTATCACACTGCGTCTACCGTTACACGGTCGTGAAGCGTCCGTTCGTCAACTTCATGTAAACAACACTGGAGTGTATACAGCGCATGTGCATAGTAAACTGTATCCGGTTCATCATTGAAACACTAGTGCACTGTTGTGCATATTAGATAGATAAGACACAAATTATGCTAGTGCAGAAACCTCCAGTGAAACCTGCTTTCTTGGTGATGCAGTAGCATTAAGTGGTCGATAGTGTCAGATCCAGCCCTAAAACGCCTCTGTTTAGCTCTACATTTAAACGTAAATCATACACAACAACTAAGAAGTTATCGTTGATGCACATCAATCTTTTAGCGTGAGTTCACTTATGTAACATGTTACACACGGTCTAATACCATGTCTTAACGGCACAGCCACATCAATGCGTAGCAGAGTAGACTAAATAAACAGTAATATGGGAAGACGCGGAATAAAGGTGGAACTACATACTTTTGAAAAACAAATGGCAAACAACTTTCCAAAAGGATCAGTAAACGAACCGTATTTAGGATAAGGTTTTCCTCAGCGGCTTGGAAGGGGATAGGTAGGTCAATAAACATAAACTTACCCATAGTACTTTGCGGGTTGCATGTCGTCACAGCCCCGCCGATAGAAATTACGCCGTGCAGCGCCATCGGGTACTGACAACAATTGGGGCTGATAATGCATAAGATGTCGCCCTTCTGAAACCCTCGCCGCAAGAGGGCATTGCCCACATTGCAAATGGACGCTAACAATTCACGATAGGAGTATTGGTGCCCGGTCGGTCCGTCGATCTAAAACGTGAAGTCATAGTCAACGGGGAAATAGTGATACGATTTACCAATACAATGATGTGTGAACCGTTGTGATACGCAAATGAAGTGCCAACGATCTCACGAATAATTTTTGCTTTGAGAGAAATTGTTTCGAACCGGAATGTTGGTGTAGCTGTGGACTATACTGAGAAATGTTAATGTCGTTAATGTTTGCGCAATTGGGAAAATAATGGTATGTACGCAAGGAATGTTGCTTAAGACAGGGTTGTTAAACCACATTATTTTAAACGCTCCTCATAACTAAGGTTCTGAAATAATATAAGTTGCTCTCCTCTGTATTCGTTCAAGCGTATCTATATCCTTCTTACGTTATGGTCTCCACGCTTGTATACAGCATTCTAAATGAGGGCTAACTATTGCTTTATACAGAGGAATAATTAACTTTTTTCCTAGTATGGTATATTTCTCCTAATCAACACAAGAATTTGATTACCCTTTGAAGATTCAATATCACACTGCTCTGAAACTTTCATATCAGCACTTATTGTTACTCCTAAAACCTTTTCTTTTACAGTAGTACCTAGAACAGTATTACCATATCATAATTTACATCCAAGTTCCCATGTCATGTATGTGAGCATTTAACTTTCCCAAAATTTAATAACATCTGCCATTTTTCAGACCATTTAG